>QJNY01000289.1:0-103218 GCA_004155945.1 Monosporascus sp. mg162
CCCCCCCCCCCCCCCCTTTTCCTCTTTTATAGCCTCCTTGAATACAACTTGCACCCAGGCTACTAAAAATTATTGTTAGTGACTAACAGTTACTAACAATAAGTAACTTTTACCAAAGCTTCTTTTGAGATTCCAAAAGTGGGCCTGCTCAGGCACTTCAGCCCAGGCTCAGCCCACCTCAGCCTGAACTCCGGGCTCCTCAGCCATCCCTCAACAGCAGCTCAGCACCAGCTCAGTTTTGGAAACGGAAACGGATTTTGGTAATCTTGAGTTTTGTGTCCGAGTATCTTGGTATAACAAGCATCGTCTGCTAAATGCAAGCGGGAATACAAGGTCTTTACTCCGCAATCCCGTGTCGCGGAGGGCACCCGTCGTCAAATAGGATCCGTACTATGACAGGTCCTCATGGAATCGAACAATGCTCACTACGACAAAAACCGTGCACCACAGAAAACGGCCACCAGTTCAGAGAGAGAAAGTGACTAAGAACAGAAGAACTGCAGAGGAACAAAGGCGCTATGCTGAACCGTTCAGAGGATCTGACATTCACTTCACCCATCCAGGCATTTGCCTGAAGTATAAGATGTGGTTAAGTTCGATATAATTTGGCGTGCCTAGAATATCGTTCTAATACCCGCTCTAGTCGCCTTGATTTTTAACGGCATCGACCTGATGTCATGAAATGATGATCGTTTTGGGCATCTTGTCTATGATAAAAAGCAAAAGAACTGGCTCCCCTTATTTGACCACAGCCATGACCCTAGCAACAAACAGCAGTTAGATGACGTTATCGTGGTTAAAGGTAATGTTCCTAGTGGTTGCTGTTTGTATGGAATTGACTGACAAAAACCTATAGAATAAGATTTTGTGATTTTCCTGAATGGACTGTCCGGAATTGGAAAGACTTTGCCTGCCGAGGTCGGTACGTCTATCTACGTGGTGGCTCGAAGGAGCCTAATTAATTATCTTTCGCAGTCGCCGACCGCACCCCTCGAACCCTACTCTATTCTTAAGCTGAAGACTTCTGGGTAAGTCCTAAGAGAATCGGAGCCAATATTAAGAGGGTCTCCGAGATGGCGACCGAATGGAACGCGGTAAGCCTCCTCGATGAAGCGGACGTTTTCATGGCAGAGCGAAACCCATACAACATTGCCAGTAGCGAACTCGTCTCCACCTTCCTGAGAGAGCTAGAGCACACGCTCTCGATCATCTTCTTGACGACGAACATGTACCCGACGATCGACAAGGCCTTTCGCGCGCGCGTCAGCCCGCACCCGCTGCTCGAGTATCTCACGTCTGACGCCCGCGCGTTCATATGGCCGAAGTTCCTGGACAGGTCTCCGGGAAAACGATCCGTGCCCGCAATCGAGGAATCATCCAAACCTGGAGCGGCAGAGGGAAATCTCACGCACTCGACCTTACCAATATGGTAAAACTTGCGGTGTGACCACAAGGGCTATAACCTCACCCTGGCGAGACTCGAGAATGGCATCAAAGTCGCTAGCCTCCATGCTTCGAACCTGGCGAACGCGCAGACGAGTATCTTTACTGTCACTAGGTGGCTCTAAGTTTATAACGCCAAGGTAGTAAGGTCCTTACTGCTAATTGCTTGGAGCGTTCCGAGGATAGACCACTATTACTATGGCAATATCCATTAACTGGGAGCCCCCTTTTCCCGGCACCCTCCCCCGCCTTCCTTTTCTTGGTTGGTTGGCCACGAGGGGCGGGCAGTTTAGGGGGATTGTTGAATAATCATTAATGCCATACGAACGAAACCGTATGCGTGTAGTTCGTACATGTCCTCAGATCCCAAATTCAGGAATTATATTTGCGGTTCCTAGTAATGAGGTCTCAGTTTTCCTTAATATAATGGTGAGTCATTCTCTTCTGCACTTGGCACTTCCCGATGGTGCACCGCCCCTGACGGCTAAAGCCGTTTTCTTTCCCACCATGACGCCAGACTTCCTCTGGCATACCCTGCTTAAAGCAACCCGTCCTCCTCGCGACACAACGCCTTCATCAGAATATGAGGCTATATTCATCTACGGCTAGACGGGAAAGGCCCGGATATAACCTACCGAGACTTGTAGCTTCCCTCTAAGGTTCTATACCCAGACAGAGTCTGTATGATGATAAGTAGCATCTAATGATAATTAGCCCCTTTTAGAGAGTGGGTCTACACAGATTCAAGATATCGTATTGTCTGGCTCTCTAAAGGCGGGTATAACCATAACTTCAGTTCGACATGGAGTATTCTTGGCATACAATTTAATCATCTGCGGCACTGCTCTTTTGGACGACGGAGACACGATAGACCTGTCCTTGGTCGATCTGGTTCCTAGCTTAAAAAGCTGCTTGCAGACCGATTAGCCGGGCCTAGTACAGTAGGCTACTACTTACGAGTGATGCATAACTGATGACATATACCTAATTTGACCCCATGTGTATGCAGTTGAGTCCGATGTCTCACTTCCCGAGTCTTCCATAGCGTAATGCCAGTTGATTATATTCAGTATTGACCAATAGCACAGGAAGGTATCCTAAGTGTACGGTCAGACTGTGTAAGCCTTTAGGTGCCGTTACGTGGGGGGCCACTTCTTCCCCGCAATCGCTTCGTCAAAGCGGTGATAAACGTCCCACTAATACGCGGATTCGCAACTTCAAGTGGGCCGAAGACGGAGGTAGCGATGCCTACGGCGCTTACACTCGGTGAGCTATGTAACACGCGTTCGCACTTTAAATGTTCGCTGCGAATCCAATAACTTACACCTGTTTTGAGTTTCGTCCTTAGCCGACCTCCGCCCAATATGACACTTCCCAACCAGTGTCGCGGTGACAACCGGAATGGAATGGCAGTGCCAGGGTCAGGTCATGTCGAGAATGCCAGAGCACCTACTGATAGTACGGATCGGGATACCAAAGCCATTGAACGAATTTCACATGAGGTTGAGCGAGAAGGAACCGCCACAAAGGAGATGACCGGCATCCGGCCATCCGGCGAGCTTAGAAGAACCGCGAGCAACGTCCTCTCCCAAGTCGCGTCTCGCATGACTACGCGATCTTGGCCTGAACCTTCGCCTCCTCCAGACGGCGGCGTGAAGGCATGGACGCAAGTCGCGATGGCTTGGCTCGCAATGGTACGTTCGAAACCGTCCCGGCTTGAAGCCTTCTAAGTCAGCTAATCTTTCTGCAGTATGTACCATGCTCTTGTCAACTGCTCGCGACTTGATGACACCCTCCAGATACAAGGCGTTGCAGAAACTAATTGTGACAGATTTACTACTTGGGGGTGTACGTAACGCACCCATTCAACTGCTTGATTGCCGTTTGTCGTCTTCTGGTGGCTTCATACAATGGAAGAAACCGCAGACTCGACTTGCGATTCCAGGAGCCGAATATTAACAGGTAGCAGATATCAATTCCTTCGGCAGTTTCCAGACATACTATACTGCCACCATGTCCCAGTCCCCATCCACGATATCATGGATCGGCTCGCTGCAAACTTGGTTGACTTTATTGATTGGCGCGTTCTCAGGTCGGCTACTAGATGCGGGCCTCTTCGTGCCTACCTTCCTTGTGGGCTCCTTGCTTCAGGTCCTCGGCATATTCCTCATGAGTATCTCAACAGAGTATTGGCATCTCATGTTGACCCAGGGCGTTCTTACCGGCATTGGCGGTGGAATCTTTTACACCCCATCGCTCGCTCTGTTAAGCACCTATTTCCAGTCAAAGCGTGGACTTGCGGTGGGTATCGCGACGACGGGCAACTCGGCAGGCGGCATTATATATCCTCTTGTTGTCAGGCAGCTCATTCCACAGGTAGGGTTTGCCTGGACGGCCAGGGTGCTTGCCTTCATCAACCTGGCCTGCCTTGCGACAGTTTTAGCTTTCATGCGGCCGCGGCTACCTCCGAGAAAATCAGGTCCTGTTATTGAATTGGCCGCCTTTAGAGAGCCCGTATATGTCGCGTTTGTGTCGGGGTTGTTCGTCTCCACGTTGGGAAGTTACTACACATTCTACTACGTACGCTCTTCTCCTCATACTTTTCCGCATCTACCCGGAAATCCATTGCAACACCCTGCTAACATAAAAAAATTCAGATTGCGTCATTTGGGACGCAGGCTCTAGGTCTCTCCTACTCGAGCGCCTCTATTTTAATCATGGTCCTGAACGGAGTCGCATTGCCATTCAGAGTGATACCTGCCTTTATCGCTGATCGCATTGGCGTGCTCAACGTCGTTGTGCCGCTAATCTACGCCTGGTGCATCGTCGCTTTTTGCTGGCTAGCTGTTACAAACATGACCGGGTACTATATTTTTACGTGCTTCTACGGCATCGTTTCAGGCAGTTTCCAGAGCTTGATCGCAACGACGATAGCCAATATCACGAAGAGGCTGGATATGGTCGGCACAAGATTAGGCAGTGAGTCATCCCACGACGCACCCGAGGCCTGCCCTCTTGACAGAGGATATTGTCGGGCCTTGGTAATTCTCTTGACTTTGCCTGTAACAGATTGCTAATTTCGACGGCTCTAGTGGCTTTCAGCATTGTCTCTTTTGCATCGCTTACAGGGCCACCGATTGGCGGGGCTCTACAAGGCGCCAATGGCGGCAAATTCGTCGCTCCTCAGGCATGGGCGGCAGGCATGACTGCCATAGCCATGGTGCTCCTCACTCTGGCTAGGGTTTTTAGGGGAGGATACAACCTCAAAGTTAAATGTTGAAGTAGGGCGCTTTTAGGTGAAGTATCATCCATTCGCCAGATTGCAAAGATTAGACTGATGTCAGGTGAAGATGGTAGCACAGAGTGGAAGGCAGGAAACTAACTGTTAGGTAGCAATAAAGATGACCATTAACGCCTGTCCTTCCTAAATATCGGGGAGAGAAGCCCCTTATATATTGCCGTAAGACCCTTGTCCAGAAGGGTCCACCGTGTCCCGACATTGGCACCTGACAATTGAATATTTTGCCTAGGTTTTGGTGCAACATCTATGCGATATACTAGATTGAGAACAAAGCACCTTAGCTAGAACTAGCATATGGATAGGAACTAGCGTTTAATTCTTACTACGGATCATGACAACATAGTTGGGATTGCAACTGTTCAGACGGTCCCTACATGCCCGATTCAGGTTCAGATTTAGGGTGTTTTCCCTTGACGTCGTCGATACCAAAATGGGATGGTTTTACTCGGCCTGTGTTTTAACGGTATGACCTTCTGGCGTCATGCGAACCAGTTTAGGCAGTTATTGAGATTCTACGACTATCAAGCACATAGAGCGCTGTTCATACAACCGGCTCTTCTGACTCCCTACCCTGCCCAAGGAATTTCCCTAGTGCTTGCTGATTCCTTCGTACTAATGCTAATTCCAACTACTCGCCTTACACAATATCACTGGCTTACAGAGAGGTTTCCATGGCCGTATTATGTATCGATATGTCATAGTTCTTCCCTGTAGCGACTACGATCAATACGTACGGAGGCTAAGACCGTCGCTTCCTATGCAGTGTCTTGCGTGAATTGTCTTGCCAATGTATCAAAGGTAAGCATGGCTTGGCAAAGTTAAATAGGGAGTCCTTATTTCACACTCTAATACTGGACCTGTAGATTTCCTGATATGCCTGTGACCCATACGATCGTCCTACCAGGGTACCGTATAGTCTTTAAGGATTTCTCTTCTGGGGCGGTGGTATAGGGTTGAGAGCGCAAGCATGGAAAGGACTTGAAGAGTTCGCACATGGCGTTGTAGTCTGTAATAAGACGCTTCAAGTCCTAGGTTGTTCGGTTAGCTGGTTATGCTACTTTAAATACTCTTTTGCCCTTAGACTCCCATTATCATCAAGCACTAGACCTATTCTAAGGTGTAGAAGCTATGAATTCTGTGAAGAAGGAAGCAGTTTCGGTGGCCAGGGCGCTAACCCTAACGTCGTCTCTCCCTATCCTTGGTGGCGTAGCGACACCAGTTCAACTTCCTACCTTTTCTGTTTAACAGCACACGGTAAAGACCCCCTCCCACTTCAACACTACAACACTACAACACTACCACACTACAACACTACCACACTACCGCACTATCACACTATCACTCTATCACACTATTACACTACCACACTACAACGTTGCAACATCAACAGTTCCTCATAACTACGATACAAGGCTGCAGCGCACTTCATCTACCATTTCTTCTCCATACACAAGCATCTCCATCTTCACTACCGCCAACATGCCTGCTTGGTCTGAGAAAGCCGATCGGGACTTGATCTTTGCTATCTTGCTCTCCATGAATGGAGGCAAGGTATCTAACGTCAAGTGGGATGAGACTGAGAGACTCATGAACGAGTGGGGTCATACCGAGTTCACTCGCGATGCAATGAAGTAAGTTTCACTCCTGCCACTGTCGCGGAATCTGTACTTTATTTCCTCCTATGAAAACAAATTAAAATGTGCCATGCTAACCAACCTATTCTCATCACAGTCAGCGCTGGTCGAAGAAGATCTACAAAGATTTTCGCGAGTCGCGCGACGCGGCCGGTGCTGGCGGCGCTGCTGCCCAGCCCGCCACCCCCGCCCAGAAGACGCCCGGCTCTGCCAAGCGTGGCCGCAAGGCCAAGGGCGATGACGACGATGTTGAGGGGACTCCTACCAAGAAGCAGCGCAAGACTCCTGCTAAGAAGGCCATCAAGAAGGAGAAATCCGACGACGAGGATGGTCAGGGCGATCCTTCCCAGGGGGTCGGCGAGGGTGTCGCCTAAGATGCCTCTCGCCAAAGTACGCTTTCCCACTTATCCCGGATGTCTGGAGGGATGGGAGGAGCGGGGCATCTTAGGGTGGACTATACGTGCCTTCTACAATTTCGGTTAGGCTTTCAAGTTTGTTTCTAGGCAGTTTATCCAGAGAGAAAGTTCAGGGAGGATTTGCCAAGAGGTGTGCGAAGGGTTTCCGCAAAGTCCTGACGGTTCAGGCTACAGTCATCCGTAGATAAGAATGCACCTCAGTCAACAGAAACTGGTCTGCTTTCATGCGATGTGCTTAATTATGGGCCTGGGTGGTACTTCTTACATCTAAATAACCATGCTGGACCATGGCCAATAACCGGCAGTGACTCCATGATCAGTATTACCAGATATTTAAAGCCGTCTAGATTGATCATTTCCCTCAATATTAGACTACGCCAGTGGTAAGGTCACGCACAACCTGCTGTGCTAACGGCGGAGAACCTGCCGGACTGCTGGTTGAAGCGCAGCACGGCGAAGGTGCCTCAAGCCGTCTTGAATAGTCCTTCGTCGAACGGCCTCTCGGCCGTCACCGCCCAGTAGGCTGCCGACGTCGCGGATAAGAGAGGGGCCGCGGCGGCCGACGTGGCCAGGCATGTAAAAAGGTGTGATTTGGTGATGTACATCGTGTAGAGCCCGTGGGGAAAGGTGTAAAGGAATGACTGCGAACAGTTGTCATCGTGGCCCAGCACTTGCCGATCACACGAACCTCCAGGGAGATCAACGGGCGGTGGGCCATTATATATCTCCCTGACGGGTCGAGACCGAAGTCTACCCCGAGGGATACCGATCTGGCATGTTGGTTGGGGACAGAAGAGGCAGTTAAACTGGTTTGCGACACCACCCTGTATTAAGCTGATAAACACTTGGCAAAGCGGAGCTTTGCGGACGCCTAACTGCCATGAACTCTAATTATCTCCTGCTTGCCTCTTGGAGCTCCCCTGCGGAGGATGGCTTAGCTGAAGGGCAGGTCTGTTTTCGGGAGGCCACGGCTGGAAAGCTTCGCCCGTTGACAGCAGGCTTATCTCTGATTGATGGAATCTGGTCCTGCAGCTTTGGTAAGATGTTGGTAGATCACGTGGGGGAAACGATCTTGCAACTGCTCACGGAGGGTGTCGATGTCAGCATAGTTGAGCTTAAATGTACCCGGTCTTGCATACTAACTGATAGAGATGAGTGACGGAGCAGGCGTTCTGTTTCATCTGTATATTCGGCGTCGCTCCGGTTGCCTCGTCCGCATCCATGATAACGGTAACGACGGTGATTCGCGCATCGTGCGATCGCTTATGGTCTCGAGTTGGTGTAACTCGTCCCTTTTAGGCAACCCAGGCCACTGAGCATGCAAATGTGTTGAGAATTATGTCTGTTGGCTGCTGGGTTTGTCGATCCTCCAGGTTCATATTGTCGGCTAAGCCGTATCACGGATGAAAAAGTTGATCTCCCTTCCGGGATTACTCTCATAACCAGGCCTAATCCCTGAGGGAGCCCATGTGCGTGCCGCGGAGTAGGCAACAAACTTATGCGTTTCCCGAAAGTTGCCCTTAGCAATTCCCTTTGTTGGGCATGGACCTGAGCTGGAACTGGTTTAACTTGAGCCGAGGGTGAGCCCGGTGTCCGCTAGCTAGCTACAAGTATAAACAAGGTTTCATGCGGCTGCTAGCGCTTGGAATGCCTTGACAAGCCGATAAGGAAGGACACAGTTTAAAGAAAGAGTTGTGCTAATCGCACATTAGTTTTTCATATGAGAGCCATACATTACTTTTTTTACACCTGCCAACAGCCCGTCAGACCTTTGACGGGCCGTTTTACACGTTTTCCAGCCCGCTAAGAAACGCGTAATTGCTCGAATTTCCTTTATTGCAACAGTTGCACTGTTATTGCTAAAGGATGTTAAGATTAACACCATAATAATATTCTTTAATATTAAGTTACAACAATTATTTTTGCAGTGATTTCGCAGTTACGTATAACGTTGCAACAGAAGCCATAAGAATCGCCTTAACTTTATATACTAGCACTTAAACATATTTACTAATAATTTAGGCGTAATATAATAATATTTTTCGCTACATCAATTGCCTTAATCGAACCAACAAAAATTATATAAAAATTATCGTAATCCGATACGTACGCGTTAAGATATTAATCGTTCTTTTCGTTGTTATTAAGCAAAGCGCTATGTAAGTACGCTGTAGGCCTGAACTTTTTAACATACCTAGGCCGGCCCCCTTTTACCTTTTTGCAGGTGCATCCCTTTCCTACACCTTATATTTTATATATATATATCTTCCTAAAAGAAAATCGCAAAATTAAACAGCCTTTTAAATTATAATTTATAGTTTATAAGAATTAACATAAACGTTTAAGAAATATTTTACAGCGATTATATTGTTAAGTTATTTACGGGTAAACAATAAGTGTTATGAGGTGTTTGGAACGGTGGCGGGGCGTTGCCAGGTGTAAAAAAAGTAATGTGTAGCTCCTATTAAAAAACTAATGTGCGATTAGCACAACTCTTAAGAAAAGGATGTGACCTCCAGAAGAAGCCGGCCTAAAAAAGTTTGAATGTTCTCTTCGTCCACCCGGGTAATTCGCCATCATAGGAGTCCATCAGGAAGATTCCCGCCCTTACAAAAGAGCGCTTATAGTCAATATTCCCCGGTGGGCTAGTCCCAGTCCGGTCTTTCCCGGGGACGAAATTGCGAAGAATGAGTCCTAAACCGCGAGCCTGCTTTAGGTTGGCACCGCAAGTAAGACTCCAAGGACAAATAATGACAAGAAGGAACGCAGACGACGCTCTCCAAGCCTGCTCGAACACCACATGGTCAAAAAAGTAGATGCATTTCCTCCTGTCAAAACTGAGAGACGACGTCTCCAGAGTCATTGCCTCGATCTCGAGGTACGCAAAATCGACTTTGCCATGTTCGTCCCCTATGAAAACATCTAGCACTGAGAAAGCCATGCATGGGGGTAACTGATTGTGTCGACACCCCTTGAGGAGATCATATCTCACTCGGCCTTGGATTGAGGCCCAACTCCAAGACGGCGCAACGTACTTGTCCATGTGTTCCGAGCACAGAACGTCGTCGACATACCATAACAGTCCGTTTTGCAGATCCTCGGCCCACAGACCATACGCGAATTGCGATGTCCCGCCGAAATAACGCGCCAAGGCTCTTACTGCTGCCAGCCTGTCTGTGCTAAAAGTAGTCCGGGCCGGAGAATAGATGTGGACGAAATTATACCACGGGAAGAAAGTTAACCCTTTGTTACGCTCCGAAATACTCGGAAACGTCTCCTTTCGGGGAAGAAGCTTGAGAAACGGCTTCTGAACCAGGGTACTCCCCTCCGATCTCAGGGAAGTACGGCAGTGCCAGTAGAGCTGGTCCGTTCCCATAATCAGGAGGCGTCGCGGCAAGATCACTTCTTGCACCATCCAAGCGCGCCTCAGGGCGTGCTCGCTTAGGGCCTCCGCTGCCGTCTTCAACGGGCGCCTCAGGTAGACAGCGGCGCGCTTCCTTTCTTCCACGGAGCCTTCTCCTGCCGTGGGGGTGTATTGCACAAAGTCCATGCGCAGGAGGGGCTGCTGTCTAGCGGGGAAGAGGCCCAAATTGCTGCTCTGGCCAGCGGCGGCGACGATGACACACGAAGCATCTTGTATGTAGTGATCCATTTTGCTTGATTCCAGAATCCAATCCTCGGAACTGTCTTGGACGATACAGAGCGCGTCTATCCAGAGGTACCGGAGACCGAGGAGTCGGGTCATGGAGATGGCGTCTTTTGCAATAGCTGGCAGCAATTCGAGAGGAACCCTCTTTAACAACATTCCCATCGAAGAGGAATTGTTAGTGAATTTAATCCGTCCACCCCACGGGAAGGACAAGTAGAGGTATTTGCCCGTCTGTCCAGGCCGGCTTGATATGAGACGCACGTTTGCACTCGAGTTCTCTCCGACATCCAGGACTCGAGTCGGGAGAAGAGGAATGCTATCTCCCGAGCACTCTTCGTCGAGGGAATCGCAAGTGCCAATCCAGTTTCTGATCGTTTGCAAGCAAAGTGGCTCGTGGGGGAATTCGCTAATCGTGGTACCAGTCAGCCAGTCGAGGGCGGACAAGGGGTCCTCGGCTATGCGAAGGTTAACAGACATGTTATCACGAAGATGGCTCTTATAGACTTACTCTGATCAATGCAGAGCTCATATGTCAGCAGAGGAGTGTCTCCTGAATAGAGAACCAGCTTGTCCTTGCGATCCATCCTGGAACCCTGGGTGGAACTGGGATCGATGGTAACAATTAACTTGCCCTCTGAGTACGAGTTTTCGGGATGCTGTTGTTGCTCCAATTCTTGCTTGAAGAATGCACAAAGTGGGCAGCCTTTTTCTGCAGAGGTGTAGAGGTGCTGGATGGATTGATGGTGGGGGTAACTTGTCCCCGTCCGCGAGGCGATGATCCACCGCGCCACATTGCAATATCGGCAAGGAGAAACTGAGTCTCCAAACTCCACGCTGTAGAGACGACTATCATTGTCTCCAGAGTTCTCTAGTTCGGGCGACCTAAGTTGGACAGGGTTATACTGAGAGACCAACCGGATGATTTCGGATGATTCAGATAATGCAGCCAGAGCTCTGTCTTCTTCAGTCAAGACTACATCATGGTTCAGGAGCATATCAACTAAGGTTTCGCTGCCAAGTTTGATCGCCAGCGAAACAGCGGTGTCTCCATTCTGGTTCCTCCCATTCGGATTATAACCCATGAGCAACAGTGACTCGAGCGTGTAAAGGTGTCCAACAGCAGCTGCGTAGTGCAGAGCCGTGTTTTCCTGGTGGTCTCTCGCAAGAGCGTCTGCGTTTGCTGACAACAGGGTTTCGGCAACCTCTTGCGCTCCAAACATTACAGCAACATGCAGCGGTGTCTCCCCCCTTAGATTTCTGGAATTCCTATCGGCACCAGCAAGGAGGAGTTGTCGACCCCCTTCGCCGAACCGGCGCATTGACGCGATATGCATTGGCGTATTGCCAAGATAGTCCTTGGCATCAACGGGAGCCCCAGCATCCATGAGCGCTCTGGCAGTTTCCAGCTGATGAAGTCGGATTGCCTCGTGAAGTAAGGTGCTCCCGAAAGAGTCCCGGATGCCAAGATCAGAGCCACGGGCAATGTACTGGGCGATAAATTCGTAGGAAGTGTCTGACGATGAGTTTATGAGTCCTAAAAAGTCTTCAAATGCCATTGCAGATGATTTCAGGATGCTGGTCTCGTTGGTGTGGGTTCTATCGTCTGATTCAGCTTTAGAGGCTTTTGGTGCCCCCTCTTCAGCACCCGATATTCCAATAGAACCTTGGTTCTCGTCTGCGTGTTCGTTGCGCTCGGAGAAAGTCCGAGTCCGGCGTAGCTTGGACATCGCGGGGAAGCTCTCTATTAGGCGGTCGACCTCTTCCGTCCTACGAGCCTGTCGACAGTGATTTGACCAGTAAGCAGACACATAGGAGTAGAAACTTTTCGTAAGAGTGACATTTCCTTGTTGGACCAATTCGTTCTGGCTTTGCCCGATCTCGTGGAAGTGAGGAGAATTGGCGAAATACAAGCAAGTAAGGGCGGCTTGAAGGTGCGCTAGCTCCTTATCGAAGTCAGGCGGAATTCGGCCCTCGAGGTAATGCCGAACAGACAGGTGCGGGAACCTAACGACTCCAACGGTGTCCTCGATAAGCAGGTTGCTACAGAACTCAAGGATGAGGCCTTCTTGAACGCTAGACACAACTCTCTCGTGCTGCCGAACCGAGGTCGCATAAGCGAGCTCTCTCAGTGTCAAGGGTCGAAATGCGCACAGGACCCAACGCAAGGCCGTGGTCACAATCTCCTTTCGACGTGCCTGGGAAGTGCCACCTACAGCTGTGTCGTATACGTCGTTGTACGCGGCGTAGAGAAGGTCCTCCCCAATTGTCTCAGAGGCCTCCAGGGAGTCAAGTTTGGGTTGGATGTCCTCCTCAAGGCGAATTCTCTTCGACTTGATTTCATCCAGAAAGAGATTGAGCTGCAGTTTCACCCACATGAACCTAGCTAATGGTTAGTTTCTTCGTTCAAAAGACAACCATAACCGGTGCCGTTTGCCCACATTCCGCTTGCTTTATCAACTAGAAGCTTCGTAAGTTTGGTTGCCTGAGTGTCCGTCATGCCGGAGCCTACCCGCCGCTTGGGAATCTCAATGTCGAGAAACCTCTGGATATCATCTTCATTCTGCGAGGTGATCGTGACGGTGGCTGCGTCAGGGAAGGAATCCTCGACCTTGACCTGGAACCGACTGGTGAAAGCAATCCGCACATTGTTTTTTGACCCCGTGGCTTTTTTCAGTAACTCTAGAAGCGTATCATAGTCTATACACTCGTCTAGCGCATCAATAACAATAGTGAAGTGAGACGTGCTGCCCGAAGAGAAAATATCATCCAGTAATTGGACACAGTCTTCGCCAGACAAACCGCCACCCGCCATATTCCGACGAGGATCCTGCTTGAAGTGTCTGACAACACCATTGTGGACAGTTGTACCATCAATGGACACAGCTACCTGTGCCAAAAGGCTCCTGAGAATGTTCTTGTAGTTATTCCGAGACGTCAGCTTCTCATCTGTAGCCATGGCACTGTTAGTGAACAAGTAACTTTTTCCCGTAGCAGCAGAGAAAGATATCACATACTGTCCTTATCCGCTTTGCGAGAACAGTAAAACAGAGCAACGACTCCGTCCGGCGAACGGACCAAATCTTCGATAAATATCGAAGTCAAGGAGCTTTTCCCTGTCCCGATGCTTCCTCTCAGCCACAAGCATTGAGAACCTTCTGTCCAGGTCCTCCAATTCTCGACTTTCCGCTCTTGGAAGTACCAGTAACCAGACGAGAAGTGGTCTTCACCAAGTTTCTCACGCACGTCCAAATGGTCAAGTTGGACAGATATAGGCGTGACCCAAGCGATTATCTGCGCAACATGATCTCGATCGGCAGCGGCCTTCTGAATCAAGATATTTATTTTATGCTCTTGTCGCTCCAAGAATTCCTGGATGGTCATAAGACTAGCAATTTGAGTCTCCTGGCCAAGGAACTGCAATGATCGTCGGGTATCGTCGTCCAAGGATGATATGGTTGCAGGCATGTCTGCCCATTCCGTCGACCCCAGGACGTTTTTCCCGAGTCTCCGTAGTGTGGATTTGCCAAAGTACTCAATGGACAGGGCCTGGTATTTCAAGATCTTCTTATAGAGGCCCATCACGGATTTCTTATAGAGATCCTTTGTCTCTTTCCTGCCAAGGAAGGCTCTCTCTGCCATTTGGTAACTGAAAGTCGACTTGGCCACGATCTCGAGACCGTCAATGCTGCCTTTGTGCTCCTTGATGTCGTTCATCATGAGAGGTATGAGCGCCGTCACAGCCGACCATGGGATTGACACGTATGGGGGCGCATAGGTCATCCCGATCGATATGAGGCTGGCCGACCTGATGGTGAGGTTGAGGATCCGCTCGGCCGTATCTCGAGCAGTCTGTTTCTCTCCGAACCAATGGAATTTCCATTGTTTGTTTTCAGCCTTCTTTCGCTGGGTGTCGGCAACCATGGCGAGTTGGTCTCGCAAGTTTGCACTTTGCGGAATGCCCGTTTGGTCCTTGAGCACTGCTTCGTAGTGCTCGATCAGGGACTTGTTTTCACCCCGCAGCTCTTCGTACGCCGCTTCCCATAGTTCTGAGCTCTCGTGTTCGAGTGACACGGGTGGGGCTGGGCCCGTCGCCGGTTCTAGGACTGCAATGGCGGGCACCGAGACGAGGATGTCGCCAACACCCTGCGGCTCTGGTTGAGCTGAACCGGAGGTCTCAGCTTGGTCATGACGTGGTTCATCGCGCGCCGTCGTCGTTGCCGTGACTGTTTGGTGTATTAGCGTAGGCACAGCTGACGTGCCTTGCGATGGTGTCTCGGGTTCTTTAGCTGAAGCCCGACTCCGGCTCCTCCTGTGTCTCCAATCTTGGAACCGCTCTCTCAGCCCACGTCCTTTGGATTCCATAGTGATGAGGCAGCAAACACGCTGCTGGACTGGGCTCGCGCAAGACCTTTTCCGGTTTCACGCCCTGAGAATTCCCAAGTGAGCTGACACTCAATGATTCCTCACCCGATTCTGCAGGATAATCCGTCATATCAGTCTTCATGCGAGGAGGCAATGTGCACTTCCCCGCATAGCCGAACTGCATCTTGTCTGAGTATCTCCGCAGACAAACTCACCTGGCCCCCAGCTGTTTGCCGCCTGGCACCTTGAATCGTTACAAAACCTGGAGGATAATTCTGAGTCGACAATTCCATCGAACACGGTGAGAAGAGTGTCTTTGCAGGAATTGATATTCTTGCCTTTCTGCTTTCCAAATATGGTGTCAATCATCGTGTTATAGACTGCCGTTTTGCATTCTGGAGGAGCTACAAACCATAGTGTAGGTACTAAAAATACGTGTAGCGCTAGGTGGTGACCGTTTACCCTTAGGCTCCACTTTTGTGCTTAAAGGCAGAAGGCTGCTATTTTGAGGATGAAACAGCGATAGTTACTGAATTTAGTGGGTTTAATATTTAATACTGTGGCCCCCAACCAAGGCCAGGATCCGGGGCTGTTCAACTAACTCATAAGGCCCCATTTACCCCTTGACATAAGTATCAACTCCTATCGCAACTCCCGCCTCAAGATCCTCGGTTCTGGGCATACCAGAGAAAATAATTAAAATACCGATGCACATGCTTCGGCTTGACCACCTGCCACACATTGGCGCCCCAGACCTCGCTTTTTTCCTTCGTCAGCACCGACGGCAGCGCCTCCAGCAGGGTCGTCTGAGCGAAGAAATCGACTAGCCGCTGCCTTTCATCGTGCGCCCATATGTAGGCTTTGCAATGGGTACCCACGGGTACCCACCTACCCACCCACGACCGTGGGTGGGTACCCGTGGGTGGTCTTGGCATTTTGGCAAAAATACCCACGGGTACCTACCTACGAATTTATCCACCTACGGGTACCCGTAGGTAAAAATTTCGTTAAGGTTAAAACATAACGAATTAAAATTCTTTTTTGTTTTAATAGCAATATTATTATTAAAAACGTATTAATTTACGTATTTATCGCCCTGTAATATAAATTAAGTAAAAACCGTTACAAGTTTTAAAATTTAATTAAATTATTAATTTATTATATTTTGTAAATTAAGCGAATTTACGTTAAATAAAAAATAGTTTATAAAGGCTTTAAGGATAATCGGAAAAATTTTCGGGATATATATTAATACTACCGTTAACTTTATTTTTCCTTTAAAAGCCGAACGAAAAGCGGTTTTTTCGAATTATTACGTTATCGTATTATTTTAAAGTTAAACCGGGTTAAAAAAATAAAAAAATTAAGTTTTAGGAAAGTTACGAACATTATAACTTTAAAAAATTACTTTTTTTAATATTTTAGTAACCGTAGGTTAAAAAAACGAAAAACTTTTAAGGAAGTAATTAAAATAATAAAATTTATATTTAAAATTAAAACGAAATAAAGAATTAATATGGAAATTAATACGAAGTTTAATATGTAATAAGATATATAATTTACCGTAATTTATAAAATTTAAAGTACGATTTAAGTTTATCCGTAACCCGGGAAAATAACTTTAATTACGTTTTAATATCGAAAGGTTAAAATTTAATAATATTAATTAAAAGTTTTTTTTTTATCCGTTATTTAAAGCTTAATTTTAATTAAATTATAAAAATTATGAAAAATTAACGTAATTTAAAATTTATTTATTTTTTCGTTACGGACGAAATTAAAAATACCTAGCTTAATTTCGGGTATTAAATTATTACCGCGTAATTTAAAAGAATTTTGTTTGGTTTTATAATATAAAATTTATAAAAGTTTTTAAAAAAGTTTAATTTAATAAATATAAAAATAATATAATTAATATTATAAAATTAATTAATAATAATATACGTATTAATCCGCGTATTAATCGATTTATTATTTATTGTTATTTAACGAAAATTTTATGATTTTTATATTTTAATAAAGATATTTTCCGTCCGATATATTTTAAGGCGATATTAATAATTATACGGGTAAAATGCTTAATATGTAAAAGCGATAAATTAAAATATAAATTAAGCTTAAGTTTACGATTAAGTAATTAAAATAAAATTAATTAATATATAACGTATAAAAAAATAAATAAAAAATAAAATTACTTTTTTAATATTAAATAATATAACGTCGAATTTATCCGAATTAAGTTTTAATAATTCGGGAAATTTTTCGGTTATAATATATGCCGTATCGTTAATTATTAAGGTTAATTTATTTTCGAACTTTTGGAAATAAAAGTAACGGCGGGTTATATTATTTTATTATAATAAAGCGATTTGTTCGTTTTTGTTTAGTTTGTTTTCGGGAATAATTTTTTATTTTTCGTTAACGAATATTTATAAAAGGTTATTATTTAAATTAAAAAGTTTATAGGATAATTAATCCGAAACGCCGGTAGGTATTTTAATTATATCAAAACGTAATTTAAGTTCGATATTATATTAAATTGTAAGTTATTTAAGGTATTTATTTTATAAGCGATTAAAAATAATTAATACGGAAATTAATATGTTGTAAAAAGTAAAATATATAACAAATTATTAACAATATCGGCAATATTCCGGTAAGTTTTATCTTAAATAATAAGGTTCGTTTCGGGATACTTTTTATCTTAAGTAGTTTTATCGCGCCGAATTTTGGCGCATAATATTTGTTAAGCATTTTTTACGGTTTTTTTATTAGGATTTTCGCAAAAAAGCTTTTGATTTTGATTTCGTATTTTGGTAATATGTTTGTTACTTAAAAGCGCGTTTTCGGTTTTACGACGTTTATTAAAAAGTTAACCGTCGTTTCTTCCGGTAAATGTTATTATGTTATTATAATAAGGTATAAATTAATACGAAAATTAATACGTATAAAAATATGTTATATTTATATTTTATAATAAATAAGTACGTTACCGGTAAGTTATAATTTGCTAAATTAAAAATTTATTTTTAATTAATTGTTAATATTAAAATATATGTTACGTAATTAATGCGATTAGAAATACGAAAAAATTAATTAAATATTTCGAAATTTAACCGAAATAAACGAAATTTCCGAACTTTTTAATTTACGCTTGGATTTACCTTATATTAATTGTAAGTATTAAAATTAATATTACTTAATTAATACGATAAAAAATATAAAAAAATTAAGTAAATACTTTATAATTTAATAAAGATATATTAAAAAGGAAATTTGGTATTTAGTTGAAAAGTTAAAGAAAAATGGAAAATAGGTATATATATAAATTTATTAATTAGCTGAAAAATATTTCGGTTAAATTTCGGTTATTTTTTTTATAAAATGTTATTAAGGAAAAAGTTTAAGTTTATATAAGTATAAATTTTTTTAATAAAATGGAAATCCGTTAGGTAAATAATAATTTTTTTCGCATAAATTATATATAAATTATTGCTGGTAAATAACGTAATTAATTTATTTTCCGCCGCTTTTTGTAAAATTTTTAATGCGGACCGTTAAACTTTGAAATTTTTGTTCGAATTGTTATTTTGTAAGATTTCGCGTATTATAAGTTTAAAACGGTATTTCGGTATTAATAAAATAAAAGATTTTTGGAATTTTTTAATTTTTCGTAATACGATAATTATTTAAATTAGTTTCGTATTAATTAACGTATTAATTAACGTATTAATTAACGTATTAATTAACGTATTAATTAAAAAAAATATTATTTATTATTAAGTTTAAAATGGCGTTATTAAATTTGTTTTATAACTTTTACTTTTTGCGATTAACGATTTCGTATATTTTGCTTAACGATTCGCTTTTACTTAGTAATTTTCTGCTTTAAAGTAAAAGTTGTTGGTAATTATTTCCGGGATGATTTTATGTTTGTATTAATATGCGGCAAATAGGACTTTTTAGTAATAATTTATGTTATTTTGATTTTTGCGGTAGGTATTTCGTTATTTAAAAGATTAAGTGTCGGATTAGGATTGGGATTAGTATTAGAAGTAATAGATTAATCTATAAATTGCGTATTATTATAGGAAATTGGCGTTTCCTATATAGTATTGCGTAATAAGTTATATAATAAAAGCGTAACTTTTTTTAAGGGGGGAAGTATTTTGATTATATAGGTTTTAAAAAGTTATAAGTTAAATGGAATAAATTTTTAAATTTATTCGAAATTTTTGCAAAAAAGTAAGCATTATAAATATGGGCCGGATTATTAATAATCCGTTCGTTAAATGCCTTTATGTTAATTAACGTATTTACTTATTTTGGCTTTATTTTTATATATTCGCGCGTATTAATTTTAAGCTTTTAAAGTAATAATCGTATACGGTTATTTTTATAGTTAAATTAATAATATAACTTTAATTATTATTTTTAAGTAATAATAAAATAATATCGCTTTTCGTTAATTTGGTTAATTATGGTACTAGCGACGAAAAAAACTTTAAGTTAAATTTGACCGAAAAAGAGGTTTCCGAAATGGAAAGTTACTTATAGTTAATAAGTACTGCTATATATAACGAAAAGGACGAAAGCGAATTTAAAACTTAAAAATAGCCGAACGTCGAAAACGAATTTAAAAACGATTACCTTTTTAACGAAATAAATTACGAGGAAATAAGTAATAACGTATTAAGTAACGAAAATTTCGACGAATTAAATAACGAATTAAGTGATAAAAACGGCGGAAAAGTTACATCTTTAATTATTTAATAGGTAGGTTTAGGGTTTTATAACGATAGATAAGATAAAACCGGATTATTATTACGATTCGGTATTTTAATATGCTATATTTACAGGACGGAAGATAGCGAAAAATTTAAGGAATGGTTTATGCGGTAATAGTGGTTCCAAAATAAAGCCACCTTCGACGACGCTATAAACGAAGTATTTTTTAAAAAAGTTTTCGTTTTTAATCGGAAGTTTCAGTATTAAAACGGCTGGCTTTAAGGTGCGGCGTTAGATTTGGGTTAGTTAATAGTAATCTGTAAATATTGTTACGAAACCCGAATATATTTAAAATTAAGCAAAAATAATAATGAAATTATTGTTTTAAAGAATTATATAAATAATGAATTATGCGAAAAAAAAAGATAAGTCCGAAATAAGGAAGTAAAAGCCGTTATTATAGGTTTTATTATTGTAAGTTAAATTTCCCGGTACGTATTTTTCCAAGTACGTATTAAATTAACGTATTAATTATCGTATTAATTATGTTTTTTTTAGTAATATCCGTTTTATGCAGCCGGAATTTTGTTCGAAAATAATCGTTTTTTAGTTAAAATATGGACCAGTTTATATATATTTTTTCATTTTGTCGAAAATCCGTATTTTATTAATTGGGTACAGCATATATACTTTACGTATAACTTTTTAAGTTTCCGTACGTTTAAAGATAAATACGAAAAGTATGCGGAAAAGATTATGCGGTTAAAGTTGTAAAATATATTTTCCGAAGCTTACGTTACGGTAACTACCGACGTTTGGACTTTTTTAAGCTTATAATAAATTTTTTAAAGCGTATATATTTATTTTATCGATAAAAATTAAAAACTTAAAAATATTTTAATAAATATTAACTTATATAAAGATAAAAAAAGAAAGTTAAATATTAAAAAGCTGTACGATACGTTAAAAAGATACGGGCTTTATACGAAAGTTTAAGTTATTATAATAAATAACGGAACGAACTTCGGTATGTATTATTTTAAAAAATGCATAAAAAAAAATAAATAAAAAAAAGTTTGGAAAAACGGCGCGAATTATTTCCATTATTTTTCGTATTTTTTGTAAAATATTTATAAGCGTATTTTTAAGCGGTTAAATGTTACGGATAACGTAAAATTAAAAAAATAAGGCGGGTTTAAAGGTAAAAAAAAACGAAAAAAGAAAAGCGAAAATTAAGTAAATTAAATTTAATACGATCAATCGGGTCGTAAAAGGGGTATAATATTTTATTATTTCGTTATTATAACCGGATTATATTAATTTCCGTATTAATTTTTTGGGCCATTTAAATCAAATAAATCGTTATATATTTTAATTTTAATATAAAACGCTAATAACGGTTTAAAAATATACAAAATAATTTTAAAATAAAAGATATTTTAAATATTTAAAAATTATTACAAATTATTCGAAACGTTAAAAATCGTTAAAGTTCCGTAATATATATACTTATCCGAATTCGTCGGTTAAAACTTATATTCGAAAAATATATACGCCGTAAAAAAATAAATAATTTCGAAATTACAAAAATTACTTGGGATATTATCGATTACTTAATCGACATTTGTAAACCGTTTCTTTTATTAACGGACCTTTTTAAAACTTCGAAAAAAACGAATTATAATTACGTTTTTATTAGGTATAAAATTATAAAGAAATATTTTTACAAATGTAAAATTTATTTACAAAGTCGAATTTTTGCTAACGTTTTTTAATTTTATTTCGAAAAATTGCTTTAAGTTATTAAGGATTATTTAAAGTTTTATTAACGTTATATCGATAAAGTTTTTAAAAATAATAAGTATTACTTTATTTTCGTAATACTTTTATATTTTTTATTAAATTCGAAACCCGAATTTTATTTCGATAAGTAAAATATATTTTTGGGTTAATTGTTTACGGATAACTTTTTTCGCGATAAAATTATTCGTTACTTTAAAAGTACTTATAAGTTCTATTACGAAAAATATAAAAACGATATAACGAAATTACTTAACAAGCGGTACGTTAATCGGAATTTAACGAAAATTATAACCGATAACGTTAAAAGTTTTTAAAAAGTATTAATTTATTATACGTTTTATTTTATAATACGTTTATGCTTATATTTAATTATAAGGTACCTTTTTAAATATATTAACCTTTACCGGAAATCGGTTTTAAAAAAAAGTTATTAATTATTATTTATAAATGCGTAAATTATATAAGCTTTTACGTAAATTAGTACGTTAATTAATATATAGGTTTATTTTTAAATTAAATTATATTTATGTTTTAATATAAATTTAAAATGTTTTTTTTTGGGTTAACTGTATTTACCCGTAACCATTTTTATATTTAAGCCGTTACAGTATTAATGGAACGTATATAAAGTTAAGTTAAATTAATTTATTTTTATAATCGTTCCGAATTATATTATTTTATGTTTCGAATTAATCTTTTTATTATATTTTATTTACGAAATAAATTAAAGGATTTATTATTTAATATTTAGTACGATTTTACAGAAAACGATAAACGTGCATAAGTTACGGAGCGTCGATAAAAAGAAATCGTTAAAACTTTTTATACGAAATTTTCGGAAAGATAAAGCTTAAATGTCGTTTTTCCTGTTTTTATTGTTAGCGAAATTAACAATTTTTAACCCGTTTCTTAAAACGCCGTACGTCGAATGGATAACGGGATAACTCCGGGTACAGTTAGTTTCTTACTAAGGCAGCAAGTTTACGATAAGATTACCGTATTTAAGGAACTTAACCAGCCGGTAAGCTTAATTAATTCAAGTATTAAAAAATAGATAACGGCTAGAAACATTACGACTGGATCGGCAAGAAAGCGAAAAAGGAAAGTTTACAGTAGTTTTAAAAAGCTATTATAACTTAGCCGGAAACGTGTACCGACGAAAAATGGGCGTACCGTTAATTAATTTGTATATATTAGTTAATGAAATTAATAAAATTCGAATGTACGATTTAAAATAGTTATATAAATTAATAATAATAATAAACTTAAAAAAATTACGAAATTATTTAATATATAAAAAAATAAAATTAATATTAATAAATAATAAAAATAATATAATAATTATTATTTTTTTATTAATTAAATATATATAATAATAATAATTTTAACTTTTTAAAAAAGTAAATTTATTAAGTTTTTATTATAGTTTTATTTAATTTGCTAATTATATATATATATAATATTATTATATATATAACCATATAATTTTTTTATGCGGTTGTATTTTTTACGTAATTATGCTTTTTAATTAATTTTAATTAATTAATTTCGGATTTTAAATTATTTTCCGGATACGATAAATAATTCCGTAATTATAGTACGTATAAAAATTCGTAAATTAATACTTATATTAATCGACGTACTAATCCGTATATTAATCGGTATATTAATTATATTTAAAGCAACCGTACGCGGCTTTTACTGCTAAAGATATCGGAAGTAAATATCCGATTAAAGGCAAAGGTAAAGGTAATAATAAAGGCAAAAGTAAAATTAAAACCAAAGCCAAAAAAACCCTTGCCGATATAACCGGCAAAATCAAAAAAACTAAACGATAACTTTTTAAAAGTAAATACTTAAAATTTTATTAATTAATATTTATTAATTTCGTTTTAACCGTTATATTTCGAAAAATTAAGCGTTATTAAAAAATTATTAACTTTTTTATTTTTAAAACCTTATTTTAATAATTTATACGTAAAATTATTTTCGATTTGGATTATACGGATTTTAAATTTTAACGATTAATTTTTAATATTTTCCAAAAAGTAATTAAAGTTATTTTCGTTATAATTTTTACCGGTATTTTTTCTTTTTCGATATACGTATTAATTTACGTATTAATCGTTTATAACTTTTAATTTATATTATATTTATAATAAATAAGTTACCTTAATAATAAAAGATATAAAACTGGTTTATAATATAACTAATTTTATGGAACCGGTAAATACGGTTAATTTTCCCGATTACGGTAATAAAATTAACGGATTCCATAATTTAAAACCGGTTCTTAAAAACCGTAACTAAGTTTAAGATAACGTACGCGAAACGGTATTAATAAAGGTTCGAACGTAACAAGACAAATAATAACGTAAAAAACGAATTAATAAATTGCGCCGTCGAAATCCTTAAAAATTTATTTAATAAACTGTTAACGAACAGAAAATTACCAACGAAAAACCCGACGTTATATATAAACCTATCGATCTTAATAATACCAACAATTCGGATTTAATTAACGTATTAAAAAACATTAACCTTAATTCTTTAAAAAATACTTATAACGCGTAACGTTTAATAAAAGTAAATAAGAAATTTAACGAAAAAATAAATTTTTAATTTTTATAATAATTAAAAATACGGATTAATACGTTAATTAATACGGTATTTTATAAACGGTTAATTTTTTATAACATCATTAATAATTAATATATTAATTAATATAATATTATATAAACAATTAATTTTTTATAAGCATAAAGTTAAACGTTTAAATTTAGGAATTAATATTTAAAAAAGTACTTTATTAAAAGTAAATTAATTTTAATAAAATGTTTAATTTTTATAATATTTAATTTAATTATATTTATATAATATATACTTAAGTTTTCGGTAAGTACCTATAGGTGGATACCCATTTCAGCAGTTTGGGTACTTACGGGTGGTTAATTCGTGGGTAATTTCATTCTACCCACGCACTCCTGCTACCCACCCACGCTAATTTTTACCCACCTACGGGTACCCGTGGGTGGAAATTTTAGCGTGGGTGGGTGGGTAGTGCAAACCTTACCCATATGTCGAGCGAGATCTTCTTGACGCTGCGCCGCACGCCGACGAAGCCGGCCCGCTCGAGCTCCGAGCAGCCGATCGAAGTTCATGCTGAAGTGCGCTATGGCCCGCACGCAAAGCTCGTAGTACTGCTTAATGGCGTCGTCGCACTGCACTATGCCGTATGCCCCCTGGAACTCGATCCAGACGCGGGAGTCGCGTTTTCACCCAAGTGGCCCAAAATTGTTCCCTGTCGCAGCTAGCCCTCGCGAAAAGTTGACATATTCTCAGAGCTCCACTGACTTTGCAGGGCACTGCCTACGTATCTAAGCCAGTTTTGATCACTTCCCTGAGCAGTGCCTGAGTAGCGCCTAAGAAGCGCCTGGGCGGCGCCGGAGTAAAGCGGCAACGGGTTGGGTAGGCGACTAGCGTGGGCAACTTTCGGGAAACGCAACAGGGCATATCGATGGGCCCGAAAAGGTGTGTATGGTGTAACCACGACATTTACGTACTACTGTAGTGTAAACGGTAAGTCTTCAGAGCTAAAAACATGGCTTGAGGAGGGAAATGCGGGTCAACAGCAGCTCACAGACATGAAAAGGGGCAGCGACTGAAGCTTGGGCGCCGTTCATGGTCCCAAACCGGGATGTCAAAGGATGGCTTGAAGCAACTTATTGGATTTACAGTACTCCAAATTACACGAAATGTGATGGAACGAATCATGCAAGGGTTGGTTTGCAAGGGCGCTTAGCAGTTAAGACTTGAGCAAACGACGCAGTCGCTGGCTTGTGCGATATACTCAAAGGCAAACAAGAGTAAAGTGGATATAACTACATATCCCCGTGGCTTTCAAGAGCGGGATAAGCCATCTCCTTTATTTCACTTTTTCGGTTCCGTCCCTAATTGTGGATAAATTTCATGAACCATCTTGGCTATCACTTTAGGTCTGTCGAGATAGACTAAGCACATCGATTTTGTAAGACGTACGTAATAAACAGCTAAGACACTCCCTTGGAGGGTTCTCTGGCTGTGCCCCGTTTCTTTACAGAGAAGAGGCTTTAAATTGAGGAGTTTTGCTCTCAGAAGGGTAACTAAGGTCTGCAATCAGTCGCTTTGGTTTAAGTCCTTCAATGGTGGTTCAGTTAGACTCGAGCAGACAGGATGAATCAGACAAGCCCTTTCATTGCTAGACACTCGTTCAGGACACCGAGAGATAGACGAAAGCCATACGCAGGAAAGAGAGGTCGTAGCGCTTACGGTATATGCTCCCGGATTCTCATTGGCTGTCAGCTTCGCCGACGTTCAAATAAACTTTGCACATGTCAAACGGACATGCCAGTGACAGCATCCACTTTTGATCGAAGGCATAGGATGGTCAGGAACGTGATACGTGACTTGCTCATTTTTAACCTGTTGGTTGGGCAAGCAAGATCTGCACGGATTGTAAACATCCCTCCTCGGACTCTGCGCCTTTCATTTGGCTCCTACGTAGGTATACAATATGGCTGCATATTAATGTACGTAAGTGTACTTGACATCAAGTTCCCAACGTCAAATTACCAGATCGTAGTAGGTATGTCACAAGTTCTCTGAGGTACTTCTATTCAGTTACGCAGGGTAAAGACTACAAGGCATTGCTTGCGGCTAGATGGCTTTATCTGCACCCTACTTGAGCAGGATCAACCAGAACTTGCTTGAATCAGCTTGGCGTGCATCCATACTCGCTTTACAAAGATGCCTAATCCGTATTTCAAACCCAAGTGTCGAACCACGTGACAGCCTGGAAGAACGCCTGCTCCTTTCCAAACTTCTGTCTGGGATCCGAGATGTTGGCGCGGACAGCGAAGCCATGCGGGGTGCCACCGTACAAGGTAACGGAATACTCGAGTCCGGTAGTAAAGAGAACAGCTTCCATCTCGGATCTCCGTGTGGGCGGCAGCAATTCATCGGAGTCTACCATCAACTAGTTAGTAAATAATTTCTCCTAGCAACATCAAGCACCAATTCGTCTGGGGGCCCTACCAGCGGCAGCGATACTCAGGGGGCCTCTAATCGCCGCTATCTCACTGTCCTCGAGCAGGCTAGGGTGCGCCGCGAACCCGACATCAGCGCCATTGCCTTCCGCCAGGAATCGGGCGCTATAACGGCCTCCAAAGCAGTATCCTGTCACGGCGACTTTGGAGACCCCGACTTCATTGCGCACATAGTCAATCGCCGCCGCAATGATAGGGTCGGTGACCTCAGGGCTGTGCAGCTCCAAGAATTCCGTCAAATCGAAGTTGGGGTCATTCAAATCCGCCGGGGCGGGCTCGCCGCCAAACAGGTCCGGAGCGACGGTCAGATACCCAGCGCGACCAAAGCTATCCGCAAGCCTGAAAACGCGGTTAGACGATGTCGAAGACGTTAAATGAACTTATTCAAATGCGCTACTTACAACTTGTTCTCTAACAATTGGATCCCAAACACATCCGTCAAATACACCACGGCGGTGTCGGACTTATCGCCCGTGATGTACATATTGACTGTTATATCGTTAATGTCCCGAAACATAGCTGGCTATGTTAAACAAGGGTACATACACCCATTATGGACTTCTTCCTTGCCAACCGGGGGGCCGTCATGCCGTATGATCGATCCGTTGGTAAAGGAGTTTCCGTAACTCTTGTAATGTGGCGTGGCGGTGCTCAGGGATACGACGCCCCAAAGGGCGAGCAGAGATATGGACTTCATCTTCGCGTAATCGTCTATTGTGTTCGGAATTCAAATATATCGCGGGAAAGATGGGTTGGGGATGAGGAGCTGTTAAACGCGGGGACTGTCTACTACTTGTATTTCGCCGCCAATACTCTGTGCGGCCGTACGTACGGTCATAGCACCGATGTAGTAGCCGGCCGGGCGATTCGTAAGCATCACACCTTAGTAGATGGTCGACGTCCGCCAAGACGGCACAAGGTGAAAACACCAATAAGGGAGCGCAGAGCCGACATCTAGACGTTTTAGCTCCGCGCAGATCGTTGGGAGGCTAACTGCCGTCAACGGCTTATTAACCCACAATGCAGGCCGCTCTTTCGTTTTCCCAATTTGGTCGTTCAGGTATGTATCCTGCACCTGTGAGTTTACTATTTCTGCGATAAACTCAGCCACTGTGGCAGGTCACTATCAAATCCAGTAATACAGACATATCTCAGGCAACATCGTCGTCGCCCCTATCTCCCTGTATCGGAAACTTCGGATTTAGCGGTGATCACTCATTGCTCGGTATCGTCGGATATTTCAAACAAGATATACCCGCCTTGATATGACGAAGGGTGCATTAATTAACGCACTCGACAAGGATCCTGATCCTAGTTTCCGACGCTACACGATACCGAATAGCGAGCGGATAGCGATGAAGTTAAGTTGTGGACGAATATCCGCTTAAGGCCCCCAAGGCATTATTACAACAATATTTTGTAGCTACGCCAAGCCCTATTTTTATTCGTTTAATCTGACCCGTCCAGTGTGCTCTAATCGAACACCTTTAGCCCTTTAGGGTTCTTAGTGACTAACCTTGTCCGTTTTAGGGCAACGCGTGGGCTACTAGTAACCTAAAATTGTTGTGCTGACGCCATGAGGCCGTATAGGGCATAGCCGTTGTCACCAATGCGTAGCCCGAGCGCATCAACAGGATTATCCATAGGTAAATTTATCTATGGTACTGTGATATCTTAGAAAAGGTTGTAGAGACGTCGGGCAGATTTGTAGCTGTTAATCCTTAGTAGCAGATGTTTACAAAGGATGCATGTCACGATGAGAAGCCTGCTATTGCGGTGCGCCGTCCTTGAGCCGAAGGCAATGTATGATGGCCCTTGCCTGAATTATGGTGAGAAAGAAGCAGAAGCACTGCATGCTCCAGGGCATATTCAAAGTACCCCTACGCAAGCCCAGATGGACATTGTAATAAATCGCAATCATCAGGCTGTATTCACCCTGTTCTCCGATAGAGAACCTCCGGGAAAGCGTGATTCAGCATCAGATACTACGCGAAGACTCACATCAAACCACCCCAAAACGAGTAGCGGTTTGTGACCCCTATTCAGGGAAAAAGCAGAGCGCTTGCGACGACTACGCCAGATACCTCGGAGGCAGGAGGATAATCGAATGATGGCGTCAGACAGAGCAGAAAGACCCCTAGTGGGGCACGATCAAAACCAAAACGAATGTGCAGGATATCCATGAGGAAACATAATTTGAAAGTCATTGTGCGAAGCCAGATGCCGTACAGTAACCCAAGTGTACCTCCAACCTCCTCATAACCAGCCCTTTACTCAGAGTCATCAATAGCATCGAAGATCCGCATCGAGATGTTGCAAACAACCATAGAGTGCCCCTCCCAATGTCGCTGATAATGTCCCTGCCTGGCTAGCCGCCAACAAGACTAGAATTTTGTCTGACGGTCGGTCGAATACAGGTCGAGGTCGGATTACAAGTGGTGGAAAGCGAAGTAGAAGCGAAGTTTGACGTGCAAGACTATAGACGACACGATCACGCTGAGAGCCATTAAGATGTCGATCATGATAATTACGACGGCGACAGCGACGACGATGGCCGAGGCGGCCAGCCCCAATTGGGGCCGTTTAGACACCATTGACATTTGGAGCAGTGTGGCCGTGGGCGCGGTTGGCGTGACGGTTTTCCTAGGGACTTGGCTATGCCAGCGCCGTCGCCGCCGCCCAGCCGCCGATGAAGAAGCTGTGGCGGCCATTCCTCTGGTCAAAATTGGGGGGCCATCCTCTGGCCAAAGTTGGGATGGCACCCACGTCGCCGCCGTCATCGCCGTCACACAAGCGATGACCAGACGCGCCGGCGGACCGGTCTCGGCCCTCGTTGCCGACGTCTTCGAGTCTTTCGGGAAGGTTGTCGATGGGCCTTGACAAAGGGTGGTGTCGAAGTCGAAAGAGGAACGGGGAGAGGGAGAGGGAGAGGGAAAGGCGGCGAAGGAGGAGAAGTAGTTTTTAAATAACTTGAAACGGCTGTCGGTGGTCGAGTAACTTTTCTTATAACAATCGACCTTGTGCCCTGTGTGTTTTCCCAGTAATTCTTATATCGTCTTGTCCTCGTATTGCTGTGATGTTTCTTATATAACTGGTAGCAAACTGAGTTCTCCTGATTGGGTGCATGAGTCAGCCACATGCTAAAGGGTTTGAGGAAGGTTCGAGTGCGTGACTCACTGGATATTTCGGAATAAGGTGTGGCCGGTCTGATGGTGTATAAAAAGGAACCCAGTGCCCAGGTGGACATCTGGACAACTTTGAACCGTCAGCCCGGGGGACTGACGGCTGAATGTTATAGGATGCTTAGCGTACACACGTAACAATAATCTTCTCCAAGCGGATCATAAAGATACTATGTGCTCAGCATGGCAGGGCCCATCTTTTATCTTCATGTCAAGGTGCTCAGGATGATTCCGGCCTGACACGCGAGGAGGAGGGAGAAAGTCTTTATTCATTCGATAGCCGATGATGAAGTCACAAGAAAGGATCAACAACCACGCTGCTGCACACCCAGCTGGTTGATCCGAGATTGACTGAGGCTATACTAGGGGTAACGGAGTAATGGAGAGGGTGACAAATGTCTGACATGTTAGCACGGCTTAGATTGGAGGATGGCATTAGAGGAGGGATGAGATGGCGTTGGCGCAGGAGGAAATGAGAAAGATGATAATGGAACGAGATCTGATTCTTGATGGAGGACAAGTTGAAGAGAAGAGGAAAACAGCGGAATTGGAACCTAGGAACTCGATGAAGGATAGTTAAGTAGACACAACCCATTGAAGTTTACAGTTTCCTTGTCCTTTGGCTGTTTCTGAGTAAAGCGTCAATGCCACTCATTACATCACGACAACATACCCGATAGGGAGGCAATGCCATCATTACGCATCTTGGGAATCTACAGTCCGTATACTGCCACGAAATTAGACTCATTCCCGCTCAATACATGGCAAGCACCAGCGATCTCTATCTCTAAACTGGTAATAGCCACGGGCGACGTTCTCCGCACCCCAGAATTTGCGCACAGCCCGACTCCTATGGTCTGTTCATTGCCTGCGGCTCGGTTTCGTGTATCCCTGACGGCTCATGACAATATTTCGAAGTGCACGCACTTGCTCTCCTGGCCAAGTCCGGCAAGAATAACCCAGCAGTGCCAGAAACGTCGCCATTTACCAGTTGCGACAGAAAGCCAACAGCTACATGGATGAAGCCGACTAGACTGATTACCATTACCTCAACATTGTGAAATACTATCTGTTCGCCGTAGGAGTTTCACGGTGTGGCGGCGACATTCTAATCAACGAATACCCCTGATTCTTGAATGAGGAGACATGCTCTAGAGATACATAGTTTTATGTGCACCGACAGGCTTTTACCGGCCACGTACCGTTTTACAGACCGGTCGCCCTGCCTTCGAACGTAGGCGGCTTCAATTTGACGCAACCAAGGCACGGAAGTAGGTGTTGTCGCAGACACATCTCCTAAGAAGTTCCCCGCGCACCGACGATTGAGTTGAAGACAGTTGTGTGCTTAGTCAGCATATGACCCGTTGCATTGGTTAGTCTACGTTAACACATTGTGCAGGAGGGACAGGAGAGAGTGGAAGTTGCCTACAGCACAAGAACTTCGCCATGGACAAGGCCAGTATTGACGAAGAAAGCGCGAATGACCGGATTATACTACAGAAGGCATCGTATAGAGAGTTATGTAGGTCCCCGACCTGTAAAAAGCGCGCGAGAGCATATTGACTATCAGGAAGCAGGTAACAGATGGTAATACAGAACCTTACAAGGAAGGTAAGGTTGTGTATGTCTTGTACGAAGGAAATCGGTCGTAAACACGGGCTGAATTCCGGATCATTCCCCCCGAGACTTCGATGGACCGGCCCATCATCGGACGAAGGTAGCAACTGAGGTAAGCCGCCGCATTTCTGACTCGTTGGACAGTGAACGGGGTGGGACTCGCCGGGCGTGTCAACAGCGGCATGGGTAGCGTGGCGGTAATTACCTAGAGATATCCGAATTGTTGCCTGAGCGGCCAAACCTTGAACTCAGCCTCTCTTGCTCTCTCGACAGGAGAATGCAGTCTTTTCAAAAGTCCGCCTGTCCTGAAATCGGAAAATGGTCTGGAAAACCAACAACACGACTGGTTCCTTGTTGCCAGAGTTGTGGAACAGGCGGCACGGGGATCGAGGCAACGTCACGTATTTAACATGGCGGGACCGGGGATTATATGCCCAACCCCGGTCGGCGCCAATGCAGGGACCAGCAAGCCAGGCACGCTAGTGCTCTTTTCGGTGCGCGGGCAGGACGGGGCGCCACGGTTCCAGGCAAGTCCAGGTTTCTGAGGCGAGCCAGCAAAGCCAACGGAGCAGTGTTGAGTGGGGCTCAGCAGCCGTCGGTGCATCATGGCGTGGCTGCCAAGGAACGGGAATCTTGGCGGCTCTGCCCGGCAACCAAAGAAAGTCAAAGTAAACAAAAATGAAATGGCTGGGAGATCGCATCACCACCGAAAGTCGAGTGGCGGGGCCAATGAACACACCGCAATCACCATCTTCCCTCCGTTCGGGGCCACATCCCATCACCTTTCTCCGCAACCCGAGAGATCACATTGTTCAATTACGAAGTACTCGTAAATCGGTCTTTTCTCTTTTACCAACCTCCTCAAAAAGACTGGCGATTCTAATCCAGCAGTTGACGCAACGGCAAAAAGGCGGCGAAGGGAAGACTAGACCCAATTCCAGGATAAGTCGCCATTGTTTGTCACTTTGCGACTTATTCCCGTCTATCTTTCCCTTCTCCCCCATCTTGCATCCAATTCGACGATTATTCTTGGGACCCGTTGGATTGTCGGGTGGAACAATACTGTCGTTGAATGTCTAAGTTACAACCCATACCTACTACTTGCTTGACTACATTCAAGACAACACAACATTATACTTCCCCGAAGTCACTCGTTCACTTCGTCACACCCTCTGTCCCTCCTTCGTCTCACTCACTCACGATACCCCCGCTCTCCTTACCAGTTCACGCTATTGATCTGACTAGACAGAGAGAATCGCGAAGTCGAGTAACGACGATCGTGCATCGAAGTATTCGACAGACTCCGGGACGAACGAACCCTCTTATACTCGTGCGAGAAGACGGGCGAGCGAGCGAGCGAACTTGAATTACACTTCATTCCAGCGTTAGGCTTGTGGCATTTGAAATTTGACCTCGCTGCCACATTCCATCTCGACCGCCATCGACTGACTGGGTGGCTGTACTGATTTCCTCCCGCTCCTTTCTAGCGCTGCTGTGCGCTCTGTCAGAGCCACACCGTCACTCCACGGGAGGACGGGAGTGGAAAATAGAGGCACCGACCTCGAGAAAACAAATCGAGCTTGCTGGGCAAGAGGAGTACACAACATAGAGCCACCATGGCGATGGAAAGATTTCAAGTTTCATGGACACGTAAGTTGCTACCGAGATCTCTCAAGGAATGATTTGTCTCAGTTCGCTAACATTGGGCCATAGGGTTTGTACCGTTCCTTGGATACCACCATGTCTTGATGATTTTAATAGCCATCACCATCATATTATTATGTGAGTCGGATCCGCCACTGCCATTCTTATCATAGTTGCGCAACCCCGTTTTACTGACCCCTCACCACCCGACAGCACTCCTACTAGCCGGCTGCTCGTCATCATCCCCGCTGATACCGGACATCTTCCTGCTCTCCCTCTACTACGAGAGTTACACGGCCGTCCCGGACACGGCGCAGGTCGACTACAACGTCCATCAGGCCATCAGCAACATCGTCGGCGACGCCCGGCTACAAGCCCGCGTCGGCTACTTCGGGATATGCATCAGCCCCGACGGAGGCGGCTGGCTGTGCAGCAACAACGCGACGGCGCTGGCCAACGAGGTCTCAGTCGATCAGGACCCGCTAAATCTCATTTGGCTGGCGAGCCAGTTCAAGGACATGATCGTGTTCCCCTACCTGCTGTAAGTCCGATAACCTTTCACGTCCCTCTTCTCGACATGACGCCCTAAATTCCTCCCCTGCCTGCCGAAGACGCAAAGCTAACGAGCACCGCGCGCGCGCAAACAGCATCATCGCCATCATCTTCGCCTTCATCTGCTTCCTGCTGCTGGCCACGTTCCCGGGTTGGCACGAGGAGGAGGACAGCGAGGGGTCGGAGCGCGAGATCAAGCCGTTCCCGAGCCGGCCCGTGTCGCAGGTGGCCCTGTCCATCATTTTCGTGGCGTCGGTGTTCGTCCTGGTGTCGGTGCTGTGGCAGCACACGGCGTCGGTGGCCGCGTCCATCATCGCGCAGGACTTCGGCAACGGCAGCGTCATGTCCGGCATCGGCTCCAGCGCCATGGTGCTCGGCTGGTTCAGCTTCACCCTGCTCATCATCGTCACCATCGGCCTGCTCGTCATGATACTCAGCATCCGCGTCCTAACGCAGCTGGCCGACTGATCCCGCCTAATGAGCGTTGCGGATGAAATGACACAAGGGAAAAGAAATGAACCAGAAAATAAGACAGGGATGGAAAGGAAGTTTTACGAGTGATGATGATTAGGGGCCCGGACGAGGCCGGGGGAACGGATCCTTGTATATGACATGACGCCCTGGGGAAGAATCACAGCGTATTTATCACGATTGCGCGGCGCTCTTCCCCCCCTGAACCCCCACCCCCCTTACCTATTTCCGATCGACATACATACGCCTGCATCTGGGACCGGAGTTAACAGAGGAATGTTTGTGGTTCTTTTTGCTTTATTCGATGTTTGGGTTGGTTCTTTTTCTCCCACCCACGTTAACTTCACGTTCCCCCCCGTCCCGTTGGCAAAACAGGACGGCCCGGACATATTCTCTTACCAGGCCGGTATCGAAGCGAGGCGGTGCGGAAAGGGGGTGGTATGCATGGATAGATGGATATTGCCGATACTCCAGCCGGGTTTCGCGGAAACGTATGAATGATTGGGACGGCCGGTCAACGACGAGACAAAGCGAGCACATGAAGGAAAGAGACCCGGACGATTTGTTTTTTTACGCGCAAGCGGATGGAGACGTGAATAATGATATGTGTATGTGTGAATGCCGACGGAGTGACGGATCGTACGAAGGTCGGTCCTGTGTATAGAATCTTGTTGTACCGGGGAAATGAAAGAAGGAGTGGCTGACGAACCGGGAACTACTTCTTATCGTCTTTTTATCTGGATTGCCTTTTTTGTGACGTGGCAAATTGGCTCGTCCGTAGATAGTCGGAGGAAATACCAGATAGGATTCCGCCGGATAGGCGGCCTCGTTGAATCAGTCAATTGAATCGAATCAACCAACTGGTCGAGAGTCTCATCTCACTCCACAGGGTAACGAAATGTGATGCGTCAGGTATTCATAACTTTATCATTCCAATATATATACAAAACTTCTAATCGCCTATCTAAAACGAGACAACTCTCTTCGCTTTAAGCAATCCAGAACCACACCTTCTGGAGCCAGTTCTTGGCAATCGGCGGCTCGTCTAGGGCCTCCAACTCGTCCATCTCCTTCTTTCCGGTGAGCACGTCGATCTCCTCGACGGGGATATAGAGCCGGGTGCGGCGGAAGATCTTGTGGCCGATGTACAGCGCCAGGAAGATGGGCAGCGTGATGTAGGCGGCGAGGAAGCTGGACACGTTCCAGCGGCTCGGGAAGAAGACCGGGTAGCCGTTGGTCAAGGTCAGGAGGGAGATGAAGACGAGCATGAACCAGGTGGCGTAGGGCTGCAGCGGCGTGCGGAAGGGCAGCGACTCGAGCATGCCGTGGTAGGACATGGCCTTGCGGAACCGCAGGTACGTCATGAGGATGACGACCCAGGCGATGAAGCCCGAGATGGTCGAAATGTTTGTGAACCAGGCGAACACGGTGGCGCCGCTGTTGCTGACGTTGAGGAAGCCGAGGCAGCCGAAGCCCAGAGTCACGAGCACCGCCGCCCACGGCACGCCGCGCTTAGTCGTCTTGCTGAAGATGACCGGCGCCTGCCCGTTGATGGCCATCGAGTACAGGATGCGTGACCCGGAGTAGCAGAAGGCGTTGCCCGCGGACCAGGCCGACGTCAGCACGGCGGCGTTAATGGCGTGGTCAAGGCCGCCAATACCCGCGCGCTGAATGCCCAGGACGAAGGGGCTTGCCGAGGCGTCAGATGCGCCAGACAGTAGGCGCGACTCGTTGCTCGGCACGATGACGCCGATGATGAGCGACCCGACTCCATAGAACAAAGCGAGACGCCAGATGAAGCGACGCGCCGCCTTAGGGATGTTGCGCCGCGGCGCCACCGTCTCGCCGGCCGACAAAGCGATGAGCTCCGGCGACGTGATGAAGGCGAACCCGGCCCTGATCACGGCGGTCCAGTAGGCGAGGAAGCGGCTAGTGGGGCCCGGTGCCACGAGGTACGGCACGAAGGCCCCCGGCTCCTCCCAGTACCAGAACCCGGTGCGTTGGTGGTTCGGTCCGCCGCCCAGCATGATGACTAAGCCGAGGATGATGAGCCCCATGATGGTGATGAGTTTGATGCTCGCGAACCAGAACTCGGCCTCGCCGAAGTACGACACGGCGATGATGTTCAGGAGCAGGATGACAATCAGCTGTATGGCGATCCAGACGGCCACGGGGACCGCCTCTGTCCAGTACTGGATAATGATGGCGCCCGCCGTGACCTCGGCGGCCACCAGCATGGCGTACGCGTACCAGTAGTTGTAGCCCATGGCGAAGGCCAAGCTGGGGTCGAGGAAGCGCGCCACGAAGTAGGGAATCGAGATACCTCTTAACGGGAGGTAAGTGACCATTTCGGCGAGGTCGTTCATCACGACGTAGACGACAAACATCATGGATAGGTAGGCCATAAACAGGGGCGCGGGACCGACCGTGGCCAAGATCGAACCCGAACCGATGAAGAGGCCGGTTCCGATGCTGAGACGGAGTTAGCGATTGGGTCAGGCACTGCTAGAGAGAAAAGGGGGAGTGTAACGCACGCTCCTCCGAGCGCGAGGAACTGAATGTGTCGGCTCTTAAGACCTCGCTCCAGCTGATTGTGCCGATCGAGACTGATCTCGCCGGCAGTGTTAGACACCGCCTTTTCGAGCGACCCAGGCTCCATGGCCTCCGGGTCGACTTTGTTGTCCATTCTCTTGCCTCGGATAGGAATAGGCCTCTACGTCTCACGATTGTTATTCGAACAATCTGTCTCGAGTCCGTAGACTCCCCGATTACGCGATAGTAGTTGAGACGTTGGCTGCGCCGCGCCCAGATGTTAACCAGGGGACTGATGAACTGGAAGGATAATGGGAAGATAGAGATCAACCCGCCCGCAGCGAACTGAGTTGCGGACAGCAAGCTTAATGTAGTCGCGCAAGGGACTGGTCTGGCCCGCAGGGGGTGGGTACCCAAACCGGTTTCTAAGTACGGGCGCTCCGCTAGAGTCGCACAATATCGAGATGATATTGAAAAGAGTACGCTTCATTGACTTAGGCACGGCTTTCTTATCAAAGGCTAGCAACTTAGCTTCATCGACGGCCCCGGCTTTTACATCATGAAAATTTCAGGCAACCTGCTTAGAGGTGTAGCTAGTCTGGGGAAGCTTTCCCTATACTAGTATCTTGCGGGGAAAATCACGGGCCTTTCGACCGCTTGGCTGTCAGCATTTGGGTGGGGGGGGGGAGAATATTTCGACAGGGGCAATAGTCTGTGTTCGATTGCAGAATTCCGAGGATCGGGGGCGGAGACAGGTTGCTGATAGCGTTCCCCAGCTTGCTCAGATCGGCGTCTCCGCATACTCCATATTCTCCAACTGTTAGTACGTCTTCGGCTTCCATCTGGCTCTGTTAGCTCTCAGGTATGACTAAATTTCAGAACCAGGGCTGGAGCTGGAGCTGGAGCTGGGGCTGGGGCGTGTTTTCTCCAAAATTCCCGACATCCGAGATATGCAAGGCACGATGAAGCTGAACGACTGAGGCGGTTTCTCTTCATTTCTTCCAATATTAGAGGGTTATACGACATCTCATACTAGATTTACATGCTAAACTGTGCACTGGCCGAGATTGAGGAGATAAGAAGATTGCTGCAACATAATCAATCTAGTAAAGCCAACGTCATCTTGCCTCCTTTGATAAGATATAAAAGTCGACTCCGTAACATCAGCGGTTTCGCTCGGCTTAAGAATTTTTACTCGGCTTAACTGTGGGCTATTCCCCCGTAGCGCCTCTTAGGGGCAGAACTAACTTAAGACCCTTATCCAGAAAGCTTAGTCTCATCCACAAAAAGAGCCTCACGACGCCTGAACGGTATGGAAAAGGGAAAGAGATCCGAAGCTCATGATAACGGAACGTTTATTGACACCGTATAATATTGCTAATCGCAGCGAACATTAACTGCATCTGGCAATAAGTAGCAACGCACATTCACCCCCAATTTTAGATTGAGATTCCACTATTTCACTGCCAAGGAGACTTTTGTACCAATGCAACGCGTTGATATCCTTTCCTGCCATCACTTCAACAGCTACATCGACAAAAACACAGGTGCCCCGCGGGCCGTCAGGGCAATAGGCGGGCCGGCAATTCGGAAATATTTCATATTTAAATTTTTTTTTTTTTTTTTTTTTTTTTAAAAAAAAAAAGGCCCAATTGCGAAGCCATATTAGAAAGGCTTCAGATCCAAAGTGTTTTCAATCGCAATTGCAATATAGATTGATGTGTTTCCTGCTATGTTTCTGCTCGTGTGTCGCGACACGCTTAAAGGGCGCTATTTCTCGCATTCAATGGGGGGTGTGTATGAGGTGGCCCCCATCGCCCAATGTGGTTAATGTCCGGCGTTGTTAGCGATTTGGTATGGCAGTATGGTTAAAAAAACATTCTGATGCTAGCGTTAACTGATTGGCAGCGTGGGGTGCCACTAGCCATCAATGCCTGGCAAGTCAGCCCAGGAACGTGAATCTTACCTCGTACAGACGGATCTTCAGGTAGTCGCTTAGGATGTGGTCCAAGTTCAAGCACGTTTAGCCCGCACCCTTCTTCGCTTTTTCTAAGGCGGTAATAAGCGCTCGGATGGGGTTGAGGCTGAGGGCAAGAAAACGCCGCATCTGCTTGTCATCAGCTTCCTATGCTAGGCGGAAGCATCCCCAGTCCTTTAACGACGTACTCACTCAGCGCATGATGTTAACACTAGTTACGCCACCAAATTTTTCATCGGCTATAGACGGCCCCAGCTTTTTAGATATTATTCCCATGCGACCTATACGGGAAAATATGTGTATCTAAAGGCTTGTAAGTGCCAATAATGTGTCTCTTTCATGACCTACGTTCTCCGTCGATCTGTTACATCAGTCTCTGAAGTAACCCCGTATGGTATAATAAGAAGTAGTTTGGATACTATGACGAGTCTATAGCCAACGTAGGACTCGGCAACCTGTCAGGAACCAGAACGGCCGCTCTAATCCTACGCGAAATACGTGACGGCACTCGTTTTGCCCCCCCTTAGGCTCCACAATCTGAGCATGCAGCATATATAGCCAATTACGAGCTTGAGCTACAGCGGGTCGATGGTCCCCTTTCCCGAATTCTAGAACAATCTTGTTGAGGCCCTGTTCATTCGACCTGGAACATCTTTGTACGGGTGTCTCCTGAACCTTCCATTTCCCCGGGACCCTCTAAGTAGCGTAGCTGAAAACTAGAAGATATCCGAAGTCCTTGTGCTGTGACGGGCACTGAGGGCGGCGCTGTTTTAAACATTCGCGGCGGTTCGGTACGTGAAGTCTTCTTTATCCTTAACCAAACGAACCCAGTATGTGAACAGAAGTCCTGTAGGTAATACATATGTATTCTCAACACGACTAAATATATGTATATATAAAACATAAAAGGTGACTTAAAATCTTGACAACATCCGGATCTACGAGGGCGAGTTGCTCCGAGCGACTTTGCCCCCCACCGGTGGCGTCAAAGACGTTAGGCATCTTTCTATCGTCTCGTCCTTCCCCTTATGCGATCTAGTCGATAACTAGTTACTACGAGCCGTCTTTGAATTTGGGATAATTAAATACATAATGAAAGAGGCTTGCAAAGTCACGCTAACTTGCCTAGTAAATTCGACGACAGGCCGAACTCCATAAAGGAGGCTTGCGGCACGCGACGGCTGAGCTCCCGCCCTGGACAACTACCCCATTCCCCCGCAGATTTTCTCCGATTGTAACGACAACTACCCCACTCGCCCCGGGTTTTCTCGGGTTGTAAAGACAGCTACCCCATTCCCCGCATGCTTTCTCACATTGTAAGATGTTGGAAGTTCCGTGACTGTACCTAGAGAGCAACAACAAGGCCGAGAGCCGCCCCAGGCACGGTTGGCATCTTCCCCCGAAGGGTCACATTCCCCGGATATGAACGGATGCCTCGTCTAAGCGGAGTCGTACTCTATTAAACTGCTCATTTCCCCTTGCTCATCCAGCAATAGGTCTCTTATTCCTGTCTAAGCCTGAGAGCTATGGTCAGTCTTCACGGAGGAATGGCTCCATAGCAGTGCTCACTTATATGAATGTCAGGCTGACTCTTGTTTGGCCTGCCTGCGTTGCATGTCACCTCTTTTACACTAAGCTACACCTCAACACTCTCCACGGCAACCGCGGCGACATCCTATGTCCCCATCCTAAAGACTTTCGAAATAGAGAACGTGGAAGCGTCGTAAAGCTTGCTCTCTTCAAAGGTCCTTTCACCATAGCATATGTTTAGACCGCCTCGGCCCGCCTTAGGAAGCTTCGCTTCCATATCTAGAAACGCCGCCGTCGACCTCTTGAATGTCATCCACTCCCTTGCCGCCGTTCATTTTGTCCCTGTACTCTTTGCTCTTATGAATAGAGGGCCATATACTCTGAGCCCATTTTATATGTGTCCCAATCTCCCTGGGAAGATCAAAGGATTGCCCTACAACCACTTAACCTTCGATCAGGACATACATACGAGCCTCCTCAGAGAGTCACTTCTGAGATTCTTGCCCGTCTCATCGCATAGAATTATAAGCCACCAGTGTTTAATTGCCCTTCCCTGGAAAAGTGAAGAGGGTATCACAAGTTATCCAGGGCTTTATCACCTATAGATGAGATGTTACGTTTTCACGGCTGGAACCTGGTCGCTGGGCACCTAGCGGCATATCTCGTGAGAGCAGACTAAAAGGAATGGTATTGGTTTGGTGATGAACGTCTAATCCAGAAAAATGTCAGGGTATGCAAGTAACTCCGCCCAATGCAAGATTAAAGAAAATATAGCAACGAAGAATCCCAGGCCTCCGCCGCGACGACCACGGCATAGAACTCAAAGAGTCCGAGATTTAACCCTGAACCATAAAGGAGCTAGTCCCACCCCTCCTCCCACTATCACATCCGGGCCCCCCTAGACTTTAGAACCCGGCAAGGGGATCGGGGTTCGGCAGGACCCTGCCGTCGAGGTCCCCAGCGCCCTCCTCGAGCAGCGTAGCATTGCCCTGGAAGGTGCGCGCCTTCGCGATGAAGGCGTCGATGGTGTTGCCCGAGTCGACGACCTGGTTGATGCTGCCGACCATGCCGGTGGAGCAGTGGGCGGCCTGGCCGCAGAAGAACCAGATGGGCTCCTTGTCCTTGACCGTGAGCTGGTAGACGTTCTCGGCCTGGCCCTCGGCGACGGCGAAGTTGAAGCCGGAGTTGAACCCGCCCGGCAGCTGCACGCACGGCTCCTCGAACGACGACTGCACCACGCTGTGGCTGAGCGGCCCGAAGTGGAACTCGATCACCGAGCCCGGCTCCGCCTCGATGTTGAATGGCTGGAACTCGAGCAGGCCGCCGCGGCCCGCCGCCACCGTGTGGGTCACGGCCGGCTCGCCGCCCGTCGTGCGCGAGGGTAGCTTCAGGGCGCCCCCGGATGTCGCCGTGGGTGCCGCGCAGACTGTGGTGGCCGCCGCCGCGGCGAGCAGGATGGTAGCGAGGGTCTTTGTGACGGTGAACATTTTGAAGATATTACTGTATGTATTGCTGGGTTGTGGGAATTGCGTTAAGTATGGCTTGTGGGGAGTTGATGGGTGCGGTCGATAGGAGTGTCCGTATTTGAAAGCGACAAACAGGCTGCGACCTAGGAGAAGATGCACGAAATAAGGAAATATGGAAAGGGAGAAAAGAGAAAAGATGATGTTCCTTGTTGCTTTCCGAAGTCCGTTGCCGAAGCTGGTGATGCAGGATAAGACGACTCTAACATGGCGAGCCTCCCACCCTTTATATATCAAAAGGAATCTCCATTTCCGCCATCGTCTATCTCCAATACACGCACCCAATCTTCCCTGTGCGCATTCCGTTAGGCGCTGCCGGTGCCAGCGCAGAGCGACGGAAGGGAGGGCATCCGGAAGTGCCGAGCAATCCAAAAATAATCTAACTCGAGCGTCCCGCAGCCGCAGCCGCAGCCGCGGTGGTTTGTGCGGTCGCTACATACATACCTACTAGGTAAGTTATATGTCTATCTATGGGTGCAAGCTCAGGATCAGCCCCCCGGGAAGCCGTTGTCCCGTCAGGCCAAGGGCGTCCACACGTGAAAAAATAGCGGGCCAGAATTTGCTTGGCGTATACCACAAATAAAACTCACTAGAGTATAAGTTATGTCGGCACTGCTCCAGCCACCGCCCCGCCGCTTACGGGGTCTGGCCTTACCGTTGTAACGGATCCTCAGTCGGGCTGCGTAAGTTCTTACTTAACCGACATCTAAATTGGTCTCCGAATCATCTCAGCGCTAACTACATGTGCATCACCAACTGCATGCATGGCGGTGCTGTTGGCAGGAGAAACCTTCAGGTCGCTGCTGTTACTGATTCACATCCTACGCATGTAGATAGGTAGGTGTTGGCTTCCCAACTCCACCGCCTACACTCACTCGCTCACTCGCTCACAGGCCAACAGCACCAGAGACTCGCGTCGGAAAGTAGAGCGAGGCATGCAAGCGAGATAAGGGATGCACCACTGTTCGTCACGCAAGGAGCTGGGCTGTACGCCTGTTCAATCAATTCGATTCCCCGTCCCAAGTTGTTGCGCCGGTTATCCGAACATCCGAAGAATCATGCGCGCACTCGGAGAAGAGCTCGCTCCTCGCCTCCGCGAATAGAGGCACGGAGGCCTGGTCGAGGCGCTACCCATCCTTGAGTCTGACGCCAAGCAATGCGCCATGCTGGCGAGTAATAGCAAACACGAGTTATCTGCCGCTTGGTTTTCAGAACACGATGAGGCTTCCTCTGTCTGAGCAGCTCTCCAGACATGTATCTGGGATCTGACATATACCTACAAGAAGCCCCATTTGTACGGATAACAGAAGGCCCGGTTGGAACCGGCACCCAGTTGGTATCAATATGTCCCCCAAAACGAATAATCCATGCGGCATCAGAAGGAAGAAAAAAAATCATCCGAAACCTCATGTTGGGCGTTTGAAAAAGTGGGCCTCGGTATTGATGACCCATTCATCCAAGCTCATGACGTCGGGTGCCGAGTAGAGCAGATAGAAGTACTTGAGCGTCTCGGCGATCCAGAAGCTCTCCATCTCGTTGGTCTTGCTCGGGTTGGGGGTCATGACGTTGTCGATGGCCGAGTGGCCTGCTTCCGTCTGCGTGTTGCGGATGATGGCCTCGAACATCTTCCATCCCTTGTCCTGCCATGTCGTGTCGCCCGTGATGCGGTACATGTACCAGACGGATTCGATTGCTTCAGGCCTAAGGGGATGTGTCAGTAGTACATCGAAGACAGGGACCAAGGTAGGTTCCATATAACGGGAAAAGCGAGGACAAGCATTAGTAGCAATCACAAATAGGACTTACCGAAGGATATAGTTCGGGAACAGCACGTTCGAAAAGCCCGGTGGTATTCTCTCGGTTTCGATCCGACCTAGAACGTACTCCTTGTGCGACTGAGGACGAGCAGGGTCATCTATGATAGGTTCGACTTGAAGAGGTATTTGATCGGCGTCGCGCTCGACCGTGTTGGCCTCATCCATGTCCAAGGCGTCTTTCGGATTCGTGGTCTTCGTTGGCGTAGATGTATCGTCAGGAGCTGGGGGGCCTCCGAGTTTCAATCGATCTGCATTTTTCTCCGGCGGAGGTGGCGGCAGCCGCTTCTCAACACGGCCATCGGAATGCAATGCTTGTTCGATTGCGGTGCTTCGGCTCTCCTGTACATCTTCGTCGTTGGTCTCAGGCACACTGCGGCCGGTGATTTTGCCCTCTCGCAGCTTGGATGTGCTCCCATCTACACTGTAACTCTCGTCATCCTCATCCGTAACCTTGTCCCCCCAGCCCGCATCGCCCGAGCCGGCAATGTGCTCCTTGCTTGATTCATCCTCGCCTCCTGTTCCGACGGCGACTCTGTTCTTAGCTTCAGCGGCCAACTTTTTCCTCTTTTCTTGCTGGGTCTTTATCGCCTCGAGCTCCTCCTTTCGGGCATTATAATCCGCCAGCTGCGCATCGCGCGTATCAGCGAGCGGGTCAAGAGCTCGCCACCATATCGTCTCGTTCCAATGGCAGTTATTGACCGACTCGCACGGTACGGCGCTAGCGCCTTCGGGCATGATGCCGCTTGGCGTCGACTCGTACGCCCAGACGCAGCCGTCGGCGAGCTTCTTGCCGATCTCGACGTCCATCGGTTGGTCGAAGATCTTTCCGCCCAGGCCGAACATCCCGCCAAGAAAACAAGTCAGATGCGCGACTTCAAAATCGGTGACGGCGTCGTCCGGGAAGTTTCCCCTCGTGGTGATCTTAGCCGAGAAGAGCATGTCACGGTCGCCCGGGACCATTGGGCGGAACAACAGCGACTTCTTGACGGCTTCGACAACTTTCAGATGCATGGCTCGGTACTTCGGCTCCAAACCGCCGAGGAGTAAGTATTGTTTCGGGAAATATTCATACGCGCTATCCTGTGCGCCGCCCATGCTGTAGGCCTCCTGTCCATAATGACCAGCCGTCAGCCCCTGAGGCACGCATTCAGCCTGCCCCGGAGACCTCGCTTCGTTTATAGAAGATACTCGCTTTTCCTCTCCGGCGTCTGACCGTCTCTTCAACGGTCGAAGTCCACCTGACTCAGATCCACCCTGATCGCTATCAGAATTTGGTGCCTGCTCGTTACGGGGGCCCTGATAACTGCTACTAATATCCGTCTTGTCGCCAAAGGGCCTGATAGGACGGCTGCCAGAAGGACCATCCAGGACCTCCTGAGACTCAGCAAGTTCGGCGGCTCTCTGGGAAGCCAGTTCTGCCTCTGCAGTTTTATTGCATCCACTGGCGTCGACGCGGTCAGGGAAGATGCCTGGGATTGATGTCCCGCGCTTTTGCCAGTCGTACAGAGCGTCTGTGATACGTGCCACGGCGTCGTAGTACTTGTCATTCTTAGTGAGTTGTGCAAGCCGCGTGAACTCCATCGACAAGGTCCCCATCTCTGCCAGGCCGGCACCGGTTGAGGCGCGTTTCGGTAGAGACGCGAAGGCGGGCTTCCAATTGTAGTACAGGACTGGCATCCGATTGGGAGTGTCAAACACTCCCATGAGGATCTCAGCTAGTTCGACCGCCTTGTCCAACAAGACGGTGTAGCCTCCCGCCTTACCACCGCTCACATCATACGCGGCAATTAGGCCTCCTAGATAACGGATAGTAGTCTCGAAAACGGGGATCTCACTGCGCGACGACGTCGTGAAGTCAATGTCACCGACAGCTTTGACCGCATCCTCGAATTCGTCTTTCATACCCATAATCCATAAGGTGTCGAGCGAATCGACGAGGGTGGCAGCCCAGCCGCAAAATGGGTCCCGGAATTTCTTGGAGACAGGGGACAGCTCATCGTGCATCCAGGCGTATTTCTTGTAGCCAGCCCAAGCCCGCCTCGCTTCTGCCTCGACCATACGGAGACGGGCCAGGCGCTTCTCCCGGGCTTCAGCCGATTCCTGTTTGAACTGATACTGTATGGTGGGTATCTTCTCCGGTTTCCCGGTCGGAAGAGGAATGATGGACTCGGTGGGGATGGGGAAATGTTCGGGCACCTTCTCCCAATGTATAACTGTGGTGGTTGCGACGGTGTGCTCGTCGTCGAAGCCGCCTTTGTTGTCATAGTTGACCTTCCTATCTGGAATGTCGATTACAGGCGCGGGGGTGGTCTTAGGAGGCGTCACATCATCCGCATCATCCGCATCGTCTTCATCTTCGTCGTCTTTCTCTTCGTCTTCGTCTTCCGTAGTCGGCTTAGTCAGGGGACGTCGGTTGTCACCTCCCGAGACACTGTCTGAGACATCATCGTCCCCCTTCAGCTCCGGTATCTTGATCTTGTTGAGTTCCCTCTCTGCGCCCGTATCCGCATCCTCGTCCGTTTTATATGATCCAGACGCGCCGTGATTTCCGTATGTGGGGTTTTTGATCTTTTCTATCGTCTCGCTCTCGTCGAAAGTTGTAGTGTAGCCGGTATTGGAGTTTGGTGGCTTTGTGGATGAAAGCTTTCCGCTGAGCGAGTCCCACGGGTCGCTGTTCTGCGAGACTCTATATAAAAGAAACAGCACAATGGCGGCCGTTAGAACAAAGTATCGATATCTCCGTAAGCGCAGCATGGTCACTCAGTAGACTCGAGAAAGCTCGAGCAGGCAGCGCAGAACGGAACCTCGAGCAAAGCGCAAGCCTAGTAACGGAGGAGGGTTTGCGAAGGTAGTATGGAACGATCAGCAAAGACACGAAACGATCATCTTTGAGCCCGTGCCTAGCTGAGACTGGGCTCTCTAGCCGGATAATCTTGAGCAGGATGAAGCACAAGAGACAAGAGACTGAATTCTGGAAGGCTCAGCAAGTATGCCACGCAAACTATTGTAGCACAACGAACGCTAGCAACGAGATCAAGCCGACTAATAAATAGGACGTATTGATTGAAGTAAGGAAAACGGCATCCAGAATTATGTAGGATATAGAATACGATACATGGAAAGAAAGAATTTGATGGGGGGAAGGGACAGATTCGCGATGCCACCTTTGGCGCTTTCCTGTCTCTTTTAATTAGCAGAGCTACCGTGGGCTAACCCACTGTCCGGGGTATGTACCTTCAACCCCACCCGAGCTTATACCAGATGTATATACATGCATACACAGGGTTAGGACGATAAGTACAGCCTTCTCTTTATCGCTCAATCGCAAAGGGAAAGACTTGTGGATGGCTTCTCCGCTAAGGAGTAAGGGCAGAAGAAAAGTACGCATATCTCGTCGCATCCGGCTTGGGTATATATATATATATAAGTTACCTAATAGATCATCCCAACATTGTTTCAGGCGCACGCGTGCTGAAACCGGCATCGCCAACGGGTGGGACACTTTCTTAGACAAAAACTACCAACTGATAATTCTCCGACGATAAAGAAAAGACTTTTTTATCACAGCAGGTTACCCGCGGGCTTCCTTTTTTTGGCCAGGCTCGCACCCAATTCGAAAAGGCTGCGGTATCTCGTAGCTTTCCACATGCGGTACGGCTTGGCTCGCTATCGCACGGTCCGAGATGTGATAGGCACGAGAATGTGCCGATGTCGAGACCAGTCTAGACATGTCAATACTACTACGAAGAAGCTTCCCCCCCGCATAGGGGAGCAACGCCAAGGGGTTTTAAAGAGGGTCCAGCCAGCCCTAAGCACCAACTGTAGGGTTCCAGTTTGCGGGGCGAAGGAATCCACTTCGTGTGACCGTCCGCAAATGCCTAAATGCATTTGTCCCGGGCAATGCTGGCATCTAACGCATTCCAATACTCATGACTTCCGATTATGTTGGTGAGATGCGCCATAGTGTATCCTGGAGCATTGTTACAGTTATCACTCCTGTGAGGGGCAAATCCGGCAGGGCGTGGTCGCCAGCATCGGGCTCCGCATCGTTTCTGCTGTTTGCCCTAGTGCTTGCTTTCTCCCCTCCACCCCGGGCCTTACCAGACGCTATGGCGGTATCTCGTTTCTTACTATTGGGTGAACCTTTACGGAAGCTGAAGCCACGGACAACCTTCACATAGCACTATCGAAGGATAGTCTTATCATGAAAGTCGGTGCTCATCGTAAAAAGGAATGATCTGCCACAGCAACAGATCTGCTGGATGCATTTCAATCAGAGGAAGTGGAGGACCGCCGATCCCTCATCAGTCTTTCGAGCCAGCCCCTTGCTTCGCATCAATGATCTCCTGGTATTCGGCCAACGACTTAACGCCCCTGTGCATGCCGGTCCACGTCAGGCCCTGCTCGTCCATCAATCGGGCTCTGGTTTCCATAGCCTTCCCCCATGACGGTCGGGAGGTCATGCGTTTGTGCCAGGCGTTTACTCTTGGGAAGCCCTCGAACCTCTCATCCGGCCGACAGGATGTCAGGGCATCTATCCTGTCATTCCAAGGAGCCCACGCGAGGTCGGCATACGTCATCTCGTCACCCACGAGCCATTGTCGCCCCTCGAGCCGCTTCTCGAGAACGCCCAGGATGCGCTTGACTTCGCCGCGGTAGCGTTCAATCGCCGAGGGCAACTTCTCGTGGTTAAGGACGGTGGACCTATGTCAGAAATTAGGGGCTATTCACTTTTCATAAACCTCCGGATAGGGGTTTCTGTGTCAGAATGCCTACCAGCCTGCCTGACCGAAATAAGGGCCCTGTCCGCTCATCTGGAAGTGTAACCATTGGTTACAATGTTGTTTCTCCTTCAGTGTTTCGTAAGATATTACGTGCTCGGTATCGTATTGTTCGACGAGGTAGGAGATGATAGCTCCGGATTCCCAGAGAACCAGGTCTGTGTTAGGGTCCTTGATCGCCGCTCGTTTATCAATGTCGGCTTCATGGTATGCGGGCGTACACTGGGAAAGGTATCTCCAAAGGAGCAGAATAACCCTTACCCGGAGCTCGACCGTTCGGGTTGAGGTTGATGAACGGTTCCGATTTGAGATCTTCGAACTTGATCGAAACAATCTCGTACGGCACGCGCAGCTCTTCTAGTACGATCACAACCTACAATCTCTCGGTGTCAGAATCAGTTCTGATGGAGAGGGTAGGCTGTCAACTAGCCTTCCACGGGTTTGGACCAGGGGCTAATGAACCGTGTCAGTCTCGCCGCCGCACTGCGATTCGATGGGGGTTGCTCAAACTCGTGTGTACTTACGTGCCATCCAGACTTCGATGGGCTTCGTCATGGCGGAGATGCGGCGCGGTCACGCATATGTCTATACGTATAAGCAAACACTGAATAAGACAGCTAGCTGCCTTCTATAGTAGAGTAGAATGGTCAGGACGCAGAAAGACTAGAAGTCTTCGGGCCTGGAACAGAAGACTCAAATAAAACGGTGCCTACAATAAGCGCCTGACCCTGCTGCGCTACGCAAGCAACAATGCTTGGCAACGTTGTCATCACCGTATCTACCCCCTTATTTCGTAGGCTTACACGTACAATGCAGGTCGTAACCATTCCCTGCATGATGTTTGCAGGCCGTTGTAACTGATGTAACAGAGATGCACATTGCTATTGCCCCCCGGCCCCTTTATCGCCCGTTACAACTGCCCAGCCCAACCAGCGGCCGCCTTTGAGCATCCACGTGCCACGCCGCGCTCCCACGGTGGAAGGGCGACGCTTACCACACGAGAACTTCCCTGAGTCCCTTGCATCGCCGCAGTCTTCAAGTAAGCCGCCTAATGTCCCCATCGCACACGCCGCCCTCCTCCTGGCACGATGCCAGTAGCACTGAGTCGCTTCGTAAAAAGAAAGGAGAGTACGCTCGCCTCGTGGCGAGGAATCATCAGGCTAGCCCTGACGTCGCGGAGGCCCCTCACAACGGTGCTGTTGCGCCTCCCGAGCTCAATACCCTGCCCGACGCCGTTTAGCTCGCGAATCCGTGGCGAGTTGCAAGCGCCGCCGGGGACCTACGACGAGCCTCGTCTCGTCTCGTACAGCGCTGCGGTGTGGGTCGCGCCGGGGCTCCGCCTCTGGGGGCTCAACCCCACAGCCACCCTACCGGACGAAGCCCCGAGCCGGCTGTGCCCGTTCTCGGTCGTAGTGGCAGTTTTCTATCTCGTCGAAGGTCCCTCGGCGTTTCTCCGGCGCTCCTGAACGGGTGGTCGCCGGTGATATCGGCGACGTAGTTCCGGTTCTCATCGCCGGGCGTGTCGAGGACCACCGCACGAGTACCACCTGTCAAGCCGAAACCCCCTTTCCGGAAGGCCGAGCCCGACGTAGAACGAGCCGCCGCATGGATGATAGATACGACCTCCCCTGGTAGTTCGGCGTGTAGTAAGTAAGTTCTGGGTGGCAGACGACGACATTATTCTTGCGCCGAATCGTTCCCAATGTACAAGAAGACGAGGAGGCTATCAAGCTATCAATGACATCAACGTGCACTTATGTATCGACATAAGTAGCTAGTGTCAAAGCGAGTATTATTTTACTTCTAGATTATCTACATCACTTAACCCTATCCGTCCAAATCCGTGGGGCGGGGATGGGACCCAGACCGTCTACGCGATCTTGATGACCACCTTGCCGAAGTGCTTCTGAGACCACTGGAGGGGAGGAGCATCCGTCAGGAACATGGAACACACGGAACGTAAAGGGAAAAACCCGGGGGGCGGGGTGCCCAAACTCACCTGGTACTCGTACGCCTCCCTGGCCTTCTCGAAGTCGAAGACCCTCTCGTCGACGACGGGGTGGATGTCGTTAGCCTCGATAGCGCGGACCATGTCCTCCATGAGGGCGCGGGAGCCGACGAAGACGCCGCGGGCGGTGCAGACGTTGTTGAGGCACTCGATGATGGACGGCATGGTCTTGGCGCCGCCGAGGAAGCCGATGAGGGAGATGACGCCCTCGAACTTGACCGCCTTGAGGCTCTGCTCGAGCGTGCCCGGGCCGCCCACCTCGATGATGTGGTCGACGCCCGCGCCGTCCGGCGTCAGCTTCTTCGCGGTCTCGCCCCAGTTGGCGTCCTCCTTGTAGTTGATGACGTGGTGCGCGCCCAGCTTCTTCAGCGTCTGCGCCTTCTCGTTCGACGACGTCGTCGCGATGACCGTCGCGCCGGCAGCCTTGGCGAACTACAAAGAGTTTTAGTCAGTCGGGCGCCGCTCCACGAACCGACATAGTCGCTGTCTCCATCGTAAAGTTGGGGGGGAAGGGGGAAAGAAGAAAAGAAAAGAAAGGAAAAAAGAAAAACAAAAGGATTCCCGAGTCTTCGTTCGTTCCTTACCTGCAGAGCAAACACGCTAACGCCACCAGTGCCCTGGACGAGCACGGTCTCGCCGGGCTTCAGGGGCTTGAGGCCGTAGAGGGCGTTCCAGCTCGTGAGGGCGGCGCACGAGAGGGTGCTGGCCTCGGCGTGGTCGAGGTTCCGGGGGGCCCGGACGAGGCCGTTCTCGTTGAAGACGGCGTACTGTCGCAGGGTGCCGTCGACGACGCCGCCGAGCCCGGTCTGGCTCGCGGCGGCGTCGACGGGGCCGAACTGGTGGCCCTGGTTGAAGAGCGTGACGACGCGGTCGCCCTTGGCGAACCGCGACACCTTGGACCCCACCTCGACGACCTCGCCGGCGCCGTCCGAGCACGCGACCACGGGGAAGCTCATCGCGAACGGGTACATGCCCTTGGGGATGATGAGGTCGCGGTAGTTGAGCGACGCCGCGTGCAGCTTCACCAGCACGTCGTTCTCCCCGACCTTCGGCACCGGCGCGTCCACGAGCTGGAGCCCGTCGAAGCCCTTATCCGTGCCGCTGACGGTCCACTGCTTCTGACTGGAAGGCGCCATTGTGATCTGATCTGTTAGGGAATCTGTGCGAGAGTTTTTTAAGCTCGAGTCCTCGTGTATTACTACTCCGCTTCGTGAGCCTTGGTTATGCGCTTCACGGAACTGGCCATTTCACATTGGCAGAATCCGCAGTATTTGAATTAGAAGCAGTTTCCATATGGAACTCTCTAGATACTACTGTCTCGGACTTACTACTGTACGCTTTGCATTTCAAAGCAACAAGACGGTGTCATGTAAACGTCACTACCCTGGCGTTATCTCGGTAATAATGTAACAACTATTCCCCGCCATATCAGCCAGTGGAAGCACTAAGAGCGGGTCGACCTATATTCCTAAGCCATCCGTTCCACCGAAAGAAGTAGAAAATGAACCATACCAGAAACGTCTGCCCAAATAACCGGGGCGGAGTACCTGTGCCTACTGTTCTACCTAAAGGGGGGCCGATAGTTATTACGGAACTGGCGGAGTACCGCTCCGGCCAGCATTCCGAATGCGGTTAAGCATACGCCGATTACCGAGTCGTGTCACGTACACTCCAGTCCCTAGGGCGTCACAGCAGAGGAATTCTTAATAATGAATTGCTCAATAAGCAATTGCTTAATAAGGAATTGCTTAATAAAGGAATTGTTTAAGAAAATCTACCTTCAGGTGTGAAACCGGGAAATTCTTATACCTAGCCTTTATGCGGGATCTTCCGAGATTCTGCAGCCGGAGCACGGAGCACCCTGGGACAAAGGCGCGGAGACGGTGTCACTCCCTGCATAACGTTAGCTGCTCCGTCCAGTGTGAATGCCGCAACCATGACAGGGGGCCAAGTTATTATTACATGTCTTAAGTCGACCCCTCTTCGAGACGAGTTTAGTATAAATGATTTGCTTAAGTGAAAAGGAACGGCAATAAATGAAGACGATATAATGACGCCGGTGGCCTATGTATGTGTAACTTGTAAGCCCTAGCTCATGCCGAAACCCACGAGGCTTCATGGCCGAGGCCCACCCAACCAGTTTACTTAGAGGACATTAATTATATCACGATTCGGTCAGGCACAGTCAGGAAACCATGCGCCGCAGCTGAGCTGGCTTGTCAGGTTCAAACGCAAGTGCTGAAATAGGGGCGGTCAGCCAATCAAATCCGGAACGTCAACGGTTAGGCTACAGCTATCAATGTATCAAACCCCGTAGTCACAATTCGTAGCTACGATGGTTCGCTTCACCTGTTCTTTCAGAGAAGTTCTAGAATTGGACACAAGGTAGCCCATGTTGCATAGCATAACCACTATAGCCAGGAGAAGGGCATTGCAGACCCCGTTAAGATAGCGAAGCAGATGCCGTCAAAAGATGGAGGCAGGATGGGACAAGGAGTGGAGATGGGCACAGTACAGCAATCCATTGCGTTAGAACTACTGTGGACACAAACCTCAGAATCCATCGACCACCATGATCACTTTGCGTAGCAAACTCCCCTTCCACATATCACAGCACCACACACGCGCACGACAAAAAGAAAATGTACCGACAATCTCACCACCCTACCCCCACGGGAAACGAGTCCCCCGCCCGCAAAAAGCAGGCAGGTAACAGGACTCAGGGGGGTCGGGAAGGCACAAATGGTCAATTCGCTTGTAAAAAAGCCAACCAACCCAGGCCCCCGCCCAAATGAACTCCCTCCTGAAGATGTCGGCTTGCGTGTCTATAAAAAATAGCGACACATGGGGGGGACGGCGAAGCGCACCCTCCCGATCTCAATCTACCGCGTGGATTACAGAGCTGCAAGGAAGGATCTCGCCTTGTGCTCCACCTTGCCGCGCGGAAAGGGATGTAAGGGGATGTGTAAAGGTCGGGGTGCGTGCACGTATTGCATAGAAGATGGGACCTAGAACATGCTGATAGGGCCTCGGAGCTCTTGTGGCGCTTAATTCATGTGTAGCCGTGATCCTAGATCTCGTGAAGGTCAGCATAGGGTATCGTACATTAGTCTCTGGTCCTTCTCAATCCACTCCATTCACATTCCTAGAAAGTTGTACCTTCCGGGAACTTCAAGAATCAAATATGACCTTCTTGCGGCCCTTTCCTCGACCGCTGTCTAGCGCTTCCAGCTGGCGGTCAATATCCATGAGATCCAACATCTCGACCTCGACATCTCTCTCGTCTTCCTCGTCCTGTTGCTCGGCATCTGCGGCGGTGCTCAACGCATCCATGAAGGCAAACCCGGTCTTCGGTTTCGTCGGTGTCTGCGCTTCCTCCTTTCGTGTCGAGTCGCCCTCGGTAGGCTTCTTGAATATATCTTCGGCACGGACGCCCGACCATTTTCTCCGAGGACCGATCGAAAGGTTGTACGCAACGCTACCAGGTTGCTGCGGACGTGGATGCACAATGATGGCACTGCCGTCTCTCGCTCTCTCGTTCGGTCTTTTACGGCGACCCATTACTCCACCAATTCTCGTGCCAACCGTAGTCTCGCTTTCCCGTACCATGACTATTCGGCTTTCTCCGCATATCACCACCTCGACTGGTAGGCCATCGTTTCCGGGTGAACCGTTTCCACCGATTTCACCAAAGCGGACAATGGCCCCGACACCAATGCATCGCTCGCCCATGAGTCCGACTCCTAGGTCACTCAACCGCACCATGCGCGTTGGCTGCGCTCCGCTGAAGATATTAACCCCGCCGCCGGCGCCTTTGCGTACTTGTGCGTCCCAGAACTTGAGAACACCGGGTATCACGAAGACATGCTCAGCACCACCGATCCATAGTGAAACGCTCTCATCTCCCGCCATGGCCGTTTTTGTAGGTAGGGGCGTCACGACGATTCCCCCCTTCACTGTGGTTAGACGCTCAGGGCCATAAGAGGTTGTCAAGGCATCCCGTCTAGTATGGGGCGTCATGGGCACGAATTCTGAGTTGCCGCCAGATAGACGGTTGGAAGTAGGATTTCGTAGGGGACTAGTGCCCTCCACGTAGCCGCTGACGTTGAACTCGGTAATCGCGTCACCACGAATGCCAGACCCGGCCTTGCTAAACAGGACTGGCCCTTGCGGAGACACGCCATCAATATCCCAGATTCCCCACTGGCCATCTGCCAGAAGGACAAGGACAGCATGGCCGCGAGCAATCCACGATGCTGCGAGGATCGGCTTACGCGACGGGGAAGGTCTAGCGAACGGCGGGTACAGGGATATCAGCCAAGAGCCCTGAGATGGGAAGGGTCCTTCGGATAAGTCGTCGTGGGGCATCGAGGCCGTGGCGTAGTCGTAGATCCTGACGGCATCTGGTGATGCGTTACAAAGTAGTTGAGTCGAATGCGTTGGGTTGAACGAGATGGAAGAGAGGGGTCTAGGGAGGTATTCAGTCTGAAATGGCTCGACTCGTCTGTCCTTAGACGCGCTTTCTAAGAGAACATCCCATAGCCGTAGGACGCCGGAGGCCTCGCGACTGTGCGCGGCAACGACGACGCGCGGCGAGGCTGTAGATGTCTGCCCTGATCGTTCCCCTGATTTGGTGCGTTCTGGCGTAAGCTTAGACTTGACGAGTGTCATGGCTAATCCATCGCTATATTTCTCCTGGCCGTTCAGCAAGACCATCGTCTCGCCCCACTTGCCGTTTCCCGCCTTTCCAGCAGTCAAGTCTTGACGGAGCTCATCGCGCGCCTTGCTCAGTGGCGAGGGAGGAACAAGTGGCAATGTAATGAGGAAGACCTCGCGGCTTGCGCAAGAAGCGGTAAAAACAATCTTTTCCTTAAGAATCTCGGCTCCTCCCCATGCTGCATCCTCGGCGGAACAAGGCGACATAGGAAGTGTGGCAAGGTGAAATACGGCGGTATCAAAACTAAGGTCGAGGGTCTGGGTGACGTCAGGGTATGGAGACTCATCGTCGAGCTGTTCTTCAAACTGCGGCTTATCAACGAATGATGATCCTTTCCCAGCAGAAGCTGTGTCCTCGTCGTCGGAGTCTATGATCATCACGGCATCCTCGGGAGGATTGCCATTCTGCTTGCCGCGTGCCGCTTCTTCTTGAACCTCGGGTTTGAATCTCCGACCGCCACGCCATATTATGCTGACGCCATTCTCGTGGCCGTAAATGAGGATGGTGGCGCCCTGGGGAGAGAGAACAGGGTATGTCAGGACGGTATGAATGCGACGGGAGAGGTTATATCTAGGGGACGAGGTCAGCGGAAGGAGCCGCGCCATCGATGGATAGTTTCAAACCCACGTGAGCTGAGTGTTATGGGCCGTACGGCGTGTACGTGGCCTCGTAGGCACAGCCATGTCCGACAACCGCAACGATTGCGGTAGACCTGGTATAAAAATACCTAGACGAAGACAGGGCTGGAAGATGCTGGGGAGGCCTTAACAGGCGACGAAAACTTCAAAAGTCTATCAATCTTGAGTTCGACAGACAGTTGAGCATATCACGCTGAGTAAGAGATACGAATCCCGTCGCTGCTGCGTAGCGGTGGTTACGCTTCCGCAGCTCCTGGTGTTTTCAATTGGTTTTAAAGGCGCGGCGATGTTAACTAGACTAACGTCGGACGCGGTGTGAGAAGTCGCATTGGAATCCAAAGTCTCGAGGTCACGTGACCATTCGTTCGATCATCGCCGGTGGGGAGTATATGTATGTACATACATAATGTACCTTCAGTAAGGAGTGGGATGTACCTCTGTACACATTAATATTCCCGCCCAGCTGCATGCCCTCCTTGCCAACAGACAATAGAATGCTTGTCATCTTCAGTCGCAGCATGCATATACGATGATAGCGCGTGGTACAAGCCAAACCACCATTAAGCATTACTGTAGGCTCAGCACACTTGCCCAAATAGTTCCAATATCCCAGTTCTAAGACAGATCAAGGAACGTCTATTAGAGGCTCTTCCTTCATACGGAGAAGCTCCTCGTAATGTTTAGCTGGCCGAAGTCTGGTGGCGCCATTGCTCTTTTCCCACAGCACGTAGCTCGTACAACACGGCGGGACACCTTTAGTATGCAAGGATAATATGAGATCCTCCAGCTTTGTGCCTGGATATAAATTGTAACGGTCATTGCAGTCGGGGAAGGGATACAAGTCAAAGAGACCGTGCGAAAATAGGACGCTAGCATCGAGTTCAAACGCATCAGGAGTCTCATAAAGCCGCGTTTCGACATGCCTACCCCTGGAAAGCCGGTCAAAGCAAGGCTGGGGACGACGACGAGGGAGAGGGCTTTAGGAGGTTCCCGGATTTATCCGTTCGCGCTGAACAGAGCCGTCTAGCAGGCTATCTTCCTTCTTAAAAGCCTCCCTACTGAAAGACGACAAGTTGGAGGAGTCCTCGGTGCCGGTTAGAAGGATGAAATGTTATTTTTAAACTCGATGAGGTTCGCATACTCTACAAGCTCCTTTTTGGCCACACCTCTCACAACAGCTCCATGATGATGCTCAGCGTCAACTAGGCCAGGCGGAGCTCCAAAACGGTAAAAAACACAGTAAATTAATTGAGGCTACAGGATGGAGAACATCGCTTTCTCATAAACCATCCTAATTCTGGGAATATAGGCATATACGTATCTACTTATATATGTATGCATCCTGCGAGCTGTACCTTGGCAAGCTACGGGCTTCGTATCAAGACGGATTTTAGCAGTTAGAATAACCATCACATGCCCTCAGGACGCCGACAACCTCCGCAAATCCCTTCTACCCATAGCCACTCCTTGCCCGTATACTGGGCGATTGACAGGCGATTCTAATTATACCGCCCCTCTTATTCCGCATACATAATACCGTTACATGGGGTTTCGTCCATCTCGCCAGCGATTTAAGCAGGGGCCGAGGGACGGGAGGCGGGTATGACGATAACGATTAGGGGTCGCGGTTCGGGACTGGAAGTGCTGGCGGTCTTCGCCCGTTCACCGGCGAAACTCGGCTTGACACGGCGGCCTGCAACGAAAAGAGAATGCGCGACCTGGCCGACCTAGTATATCCGTACTCTTCCGTAGAGCTTAGTTCGGGATTCCGGACGTCTCGATCGGTCAACGAAGATTTTCACGTGAAAAGGCTGCATGGGCAATCAGACGGCGAAGCATACTAGCATAGCATCCCCATCACAGAGACGCCGAGGTTGAAGACCGGTCAGGCCAACCAGAGGGATGTCGGTACCGAAGCCTTAAGGGCAGCAAGCGGGTGCTCGGCTCGCATACGTTCCGAATAAGAGTCTTGTAGCCATCACTGTATTTGAGCCTTTCCTATGTCCGCTCCGCTTGGAGGTCAAGAGACCAGTGGCACAGGACGTATCACCCCTACATCAAGATATATGCTCGTATTCAGCGAGTGACCGGCTACCGTGGCACGAGCTAGCTCATGTTGCTCATTCGTCACGACCTACACGGTTTCCCAAAACACCACACACTCACCTGACTGCCCCCCATCTCTGGCAGTTCCGAGCAAGCCATCCTATCTACACCACACCACATCCACCACACCGTCTGCCTCAAAACACCCAGCCCCGGACGAAGACTCATCACAATCCTCCTTCAGGCCCTCCCCCTCTCTCGGATACGGCCTAACAATTTCCGCCCAGGGCTCCGTCCCCGCACCGACACGGAACACATGCACACACACGTATGTCCGTCTACACACCGGGGGCGGCTGCTGCTGGGATTCCGGTAGATAGTTCGAGGCCAGGTCCGCGTTCTTTCTCGCTCGGCGCGCGCGCGTATTTCCGGTAACTGAGTCGCTGGCAAGAGTCAACCTCGTAGGCGGACAGGGCTTTTTTCCATCCGTCGAGCAGTACGTACGATAGGGGCGAAATCACTGGTTGGAGACAGGGAACATGCCCAGAGGAAGCGATGCGGGGGTGCGGATAAGAGAACGCCAATGTGGGGGGTATTGATCAATTAAATATAGCGACAAAGGTTCGCTACCGCAGAGGGCGGAGGCAGACCCGGAAGGACACATGCAGGGCTCGTGAACAACTGTCCATTTACTGGACTATCTGAATAATATACAGCAGTCCCGTCGGTGTCCATACACTGCCTTAAAACCTTCTATCAGAATTTTGCACCCCTGCAAGCCAAGCCAGGAACATGCCCATGATCCTTCTGATATCATGGTAAATTTGTCTCTGGTTCTCAATTATTCTCCTACGTGAGCCAGTGATCAATGATCACCCGTGCGGCTGTCCGATCTCCACCGTTGGGCCTGGGCCTCTGTAGAGATCTCGCCAGATATATCCGAAGTGTTGCAGTGTCGCGCGGTCTAGGGGTTAGATATATGACCGTGATCGTTCATCAAGCTTCGCGAAGGAGGGGACGCAGTCGGGGAAAGCCCAAGAGTCGGAAGGTCACCCTGTCGCCACCGACGGTGGCGCGAGCATCTAAATAGTGTTGATAATCCCTAAACCTCAATACGGATAACGCCGTGTATCATCGGGGCGGACGGATCATCCAATGTCAAGAGTAACCACCCTGAACGCCGTCGATGCCGATGTGAGAAAGTGTAACAAACCGGAAATCGTTCGTCGTGATATTTGCTGAATGGGAGGTGTGTGTTCAAGCATTGGTGACCTTTTTCGTACCGTGTCAGAAAACAGAATCACTCGGACATACATCAGAATCACATACCCTGAGGATTCTCCTCGAATAATCTTGGTTGTCGGCGATGCTACCGTCACTCATCCTTCGGTTTACAATGACAGGGTCGAGGCGAGAGTCAGACATTGACAGACCGCCACTGCTTCCCGGCGGCTTTCCACCGGTGATGAACGCGTTTACGGCAGCGTTACGTCGGTGCTCCTCCTTTATCTCCTCGTTCCTTCGGCGCCGCATGTAGAAGTAGGCGGCTCCGCAAGCAGCGGCAACAGCCAGAATACCGCAAACGACACCCACAGCGAGACCGACCGTGTTGGAGCCACCCTCGGGTTCGGGTGTTTCCGACACCGTCTCAACAGGCGCGTTCGTAGAGTGTGTCGGTGCCGCCGACGTCGTCGTCGACGTCGCTAGAGGGCATGTTAGCGCCGAACCTATTGCTTTGTAGAATAGGGAAAGTGCTTACATGTGGTAGAGGGAGCGGTTCTTGTCGATGTAGGCGAACTACTTGTCGAAGAGGATTGGACATCCTCTGACTCATCAACAGTAACTCTCACGCCGGTATTGTAAACCGAGAAGGTGTTGAGCCCTCCACACGCTTCCGTATCAAAGCCCGGGCATGGCTCGCTGCACCTATTGTCGGCAACCTTAGCGCTAGAGGGCGGATATTTATCACCACAATAGCAGGCGTCCAAGCTCGTGGCTGCGACATATTTTTCTTCCTCGCGGCATTTTGTATTGCATTTGCCTTTGGAGTTGAATAAGTCGGGGTCGTCGTACACTTTGACGAGCTCGCCCAACGATGAAAAGCATCCTCTTACGGTCTCGGTGCCTCGGATTGGCGATTGCGGCGCTGGTTGCAGGTTATCGGCGGATGCAAGGGAGGCACCGGCCAGGACGGCAGCGACGATGTATTGGCGGAGCGACATGGCTGTCTGTAGTGAAGGAAATAGACTCGAAAGGAAGTATTAGCGAAAGTGATGATATAGAGAATATGCAACCTCAAACCGGTCAACGCTTTGAGATTGTGGATTAGTCGTGGTTTGTATTTGATAGTCGGGTCCCCTCTAGGGAATGATTTCGTAAGTACGTCTTCCCGATCCTCGGAATCGTGCGATTGACCAACCAACAAGAGAATGGTTCCTCTATTTGTTGGAGCGTAAATTACAGGGTCTGAGTCATGTAGACGAAGGTGTCTTTTCCGTTCTTTGGGCGAACCGACACGACAGTGGCTTGCTGATGGACCAAGTGTGAATATCGGTATATCAAAAAGCGGTTGTTTGCTTCCTTTATGGTGGAAGAACAAGATTGCGACGACTCAAAGGCCGAATGAAACAATGAACGTGTTATCTGTGATCTCCCTTGGTCAGGTTCGCTGCGGTGCCTAGGTCTGGCTAGAGTGAATCGCGTCTATGACACGGAACGGCTTGGACCACCGACTTATTGATCGATCGATTAATTGCTGACACCTCGAGATGGAATCGACCGCGGTTGATGATGTCGATCTAATGATTCGGAACTCAGGTATCATAGACCGACACAAGGCAGTCGAGCAGACTAGAATAAGGCAAGCCCCGTCGGGCAGACGGTACAAGGGCTGGCTACTCGATCAGTATTCAATGAGCCGTGTTGCGTAGGTGACCGGTCGGTTTAGGCAAATTGGGTCTCAAAGATGGGTGACCCTCTAAGAGGACCAAAAGAGGGTGAGGTAGACGTCAATGTTTGATGTTTGAAAGGTTGAGTGTTGGTAGGTAGGAAGACGTCAAAACATTGAACGAGAGTTGTGCTAGACCATAGTAGAGACTGGAGATGGGAGATCATACGAGGGAGGGAAAGGAGTGGACTGCCCGGCTGGAACGAAAGAGGAATCGGGGGGGAGGGGAGGGAGTGCAAGAGAGCGTGGTGGTGGTGCGAGAATTGACGGGGTGGGATTTGCTTTCCCAGCTTGGAAGGAGAGAAGAGAAAAGATCCGTGGAACTGGCGAACTTACAGTGTACGAGTGTACGAGAGGAAGAAAAAGACAGGAGGCCGAGTTCTAGGCAGAGCTGGCGTAACTGGTTGGCTGCAATGCTGAATGAGAGGGAAAAGAGCCGTTAGGGGGAAATAGAATAGAACGGGAAAAGAGAGGGCGAGAGATTGGGGGAAGAGAGACACTGTGAAGGGACTTCCAGTCATCAGGGCCCGACCTGCCCAGGTTTGGTTAGTGGTATTGTTGGGGGGGCAGTCTCTGCTCCACCTTGGCCAATCGAATGATTGTTATCCCTGTCACTTATCGTGTTGGTGAACTATCTTACTACAAAGAGAAGCTTAAGCGAAACGACGGGAAATTACAACGCCGAACTAAGGGGGGGCTGGCTGATGGCAACAATGTACATACAGCATCTGCAACCGCTATATGCATGCATAACGGGTATGTATGCCAGTATAATAAGGGTAACTGCTTGCATAATACACTGTCCTGACATCTACACTGTATTACTGTATTTGCTAAAGGACAGAATGAATTACGGACAACATCTTGCTGGTGAACCCCTGCATTATGCGTCGATGGCCGTTCCCAGTCCTCCCTATATATAATGCACTCTATGCTCGAGCCCCCCCGGCTTCAGTCCTCCCGGTCGTTTGTCATCTGCCCATCATATCGCCGAAAGTCTTCAACCAGCGAATCAGGAGCAGCTCACTAGGTCTCACAAAGCTAGTGCTGAAATGGACGACGCTATGCACAAATAAGCCTGCACAAATCGCTCTAATGTCGATGATATTCAGGAACAAGGCGACTTTCTGCATTTCGGTCCAATTCGGTCTTCGTATTCTGTAAACCAACACATGCTGCGCATATGTACTTGCGTACGAACATTACCATGGTCGTCTAATGCCAATTTTTGCAAAGAAATAAATTAGTTTATTCTATCTGTCCGGAAACGCTCTCTGGTTAAAACATACACTACTTTCACTTCATAGTCGCCTGCTGATCAGTCCGATAACAGGTAAAGCTCGGGTTTTGGAATACCTAGGTATGTAGCTGTTCTTCGCTCGCAACTCTTACCATCTATGTAGGGGCTACTCGCCTGTTCAAGGTCGATGCTTAATAATTGCCCTCACGGCCTAACAAGTTCTTAACGGTCAATTAATTGCTAGGTTGCCGACGAATCGTCACCCACGGTACTACCTCGTTACTTACTCATGGATTGTAACTGGCACACACTGAAATCACGAATTTAATTGACATGTATAATACTTTGTACTACCCCAGTACCTATTTACCGAGAGCTCTAGTATGTGTCGTGATTCCGCGCTCGATACCGTACATCCCGTACATCCCGTACAATAAGAATGGCGCTTCCAGATTGCCAAGTTTGAAACTCGAAACACCAGTCACGGACATCACGTTCACGCGTCACATGGAAGCTGGGGAAGGCATTTATTTCTATGTTGTACTCGTAATACAACCCTCATTTGGTCACGACCTGTCCTGTTCAACTGATCGACTGACGTAGCGGTTGACCCTGCTGCTTCCTACAGAAAATTCTCAACCGATGTTTCCCAACCACCAAGGCGTGCCCAGCATCTGGTATTCATCAGCATATTCCTTATCAAGTGTGTGGCTTACATACCTTGAAACATGCCGTGAATACCCAGCAAACGAACGAATGGGACCTCTGGGCCTGGGCCTACCTGCAGCGTAGTATCTGGCAACGGGGGCAGCATCCGCTTTGTGGGACTGGACTGCTTGCACCAAATTGCTATCTAATTTGCCTGTACTACAATAGTCTCTACATATCTTCACTAGGCTTGACGGTCGGCACAGCCTCATCACCTCGTGTTCCGCATCCCCGAAGTATCGGGCACTTGCATAAGATCGATGGTCATCAAGTAAGAAGGCAAGCCTCCAGCCCCTATATGGTCAATGTCCGTAATCTTTATAAATTGCATCAAGAACTTATTGGCCGAAAAGCATGACATCTCAATACCCGCGCTGGCGTAATGCCACCCCGTCTGTAAACTGACTGCGCTGAACCTCTAGACAACGAGGGAGGTAGGGCCTACTGGCCGACACGAGGTCCCTTGCAGCACTAAAATACAACATCCATGGCATCCCCGAAACCCAAGCGGACTCGAGTATAACGGCATTGTTTAACCGAGTAGCCTCCAAGAAACAGAGAGAGAGAGCAAACATTTCGGTTATCCAGGAAGGTAACTTTGTTAGAGATCTATCAATAGCCCCGAACCAGGGCTACTGCGTTCTGCGTGAGCTGTCAAATTTAGTCTGTCTTCTCCTGCCATAACTGAGATTGAGAGATGCCACAAAGGGCACTGGTGAAACTGCCGCCTGACAATCCCGTGACATGCCCTCCCCCGGATTCATTTTGTAATGGGTAGCGTTGTCCGGCTGGCTGGCTGGCTGGTTGGCTGGCCAAGACCGGGAATGGATGATGGGAACACAAAAGCACGCGTACGTACGCGCCTCCACTTTTTGCTGAAAAGCAAATGAAAACAACCGGAATCCCAAGAAGTAATTCCTATTACAGGTCCGTTATGCCGGCGCTGACGAGCGACTAGTATTTCTGTCGGGTTTTTTTTCCTTTCGCGCACTTAGCAAGGAGACGGTCGCGTCGCGTACGCATTACTCTTCTTCGTCGGCTTTTGTCAGTTCGAGCGCTTCCAGATCCGACGTTCCCTATTTAAACTCGGTGGGTGGGAGGCCCTCTGCCGGCTGTTCCACCCGGCTGGCCTTCCTTTCTTGGCAGCGCCAATTCGCGGATCGAGATTGCGAGGTCAGGCATAAAACCCACATGGCCGCATTTTGGCGTAGATTACTGCGGCTCCGCGATCACTTATTAGCTGCTCCAGCCGAGTCCCTTAAATGGTTTGTTCTAGCCATGTACGTAACGCCACCTCCCATAAAGGAGGCGTGTCATAACGGCAAGGCGTCTCCTAAATTGGCTAATCCACTTGCTTGGACATTATCTGATTTCGCGGATGTGATTATCCCGTCTCAAAAGATATTATTCGATTTTTCGGAAATTCTGTGTTAATGAAAAAGACTGGGATTTAAGTATACCTCAACGCCTAGCTACAGCCTAACTCCGGACTCCCTGCTGCATTTGTAGCCCTAATGCTTCCACTCGCTCTGTTTGGCCATCTTCTGCTGCTCGAATCTCCACTCCTTCAGCCCGTCAGCCGTCTCCGGCACCTTGCTATGGGCTAGATCCCATAGGAAAGCAGCGCAGAACTGCATCGGGTCGCCCAATACGATGCCCAGGTTGGCGAGAGGGTTGTAAAGCTTTCCTCCCTGGAACAGCTCCACAAGGTGAAAGCTCATGGCGATCTGCCTGGCGGCCCGCATCTTGAATCCGAGCCCGTGGGTTGGCTGTTGGCCGGTGGCCTTCAAGTTGGTGAAGATGGGGTCGTAGAACACCAACTGGTAGCCCCCCTCGACCTTGCGCAAGACCAGAACGACACCGAAACGCTCGCAATTCTGTGCCTAGAAGAGATCGCGGCGCTTGTTCGCACCCTTGGAGGCGTAGAGCTTCTCGAAGCTCTCGGGGTCACCAGCGGTCCAGAAGGTAAAGAATCCTGCGACGACGGCCCGGGTATTGAAGAGACCCTTGGCGTAGGTGATGAACTCCACGATGGTACTGTATCGTTTGGACGCACCACCCGTGGCGAGGTACCAGTCCTTGCGATCCTCGGCGTCGAGGAAGCCGATGGGTGACATGTAGAGGCCCCAGTCGCTCAGGGTCGGACTGTAGTTGGTCAAAGCAAGCCAGGCGAGGTACAGTTTCACGTCGACGGGGTGACTGTAGCGGTCAGGTAGGGTAGGAATGTCGCTCGCATCAGAAGGCTGCATCTGTCCTTTGCCGTATAGCTGCCAGCGAATCCGGGAGTCGCACAGCCAGATCTTCTCGTGGAGGTTGAAGTAGGTGGGTGGCCAGGGCGCCTCTGCGGAAGAAGAGGACGAGGGATGGGAAGCATCTTTGGAGATTTGGAGGTTGTCGAAGGCGTCCAGCAGCTCCATCTGGGCCTTGTCAGCGGCGCTAGGGCGGTATATGAGCTCAACACTGGTGGATGGGCCGGCTGAGCGAACGGCATTTACAGCCTCTCGAAACCGATCGACTAGGGCGATGAGAGGGGTGTTGCTTACAGAACCCCTATAGCGTTCGCGGGCAGCACTGTAGACGCTGAAGATCTCCTCGATCTCCTCGGGCTCAAGGGGTGCCTCGGCCTCGAACTCTTCCGCGATCATCTTGAAGAATTGAGCGCCTCCACGGGTGGCCTTGTAGACGTCGATCTGCTTGAGGCCAGCGTCGAAAAGATTCTCGACCCGGGAACTAACTCTCTGCTTGAGGGTCGTCAAGTCGACATCTGAATTGCTGGCATTCACCCCGATCATTGCACGATAGACATTCTCGGTTGTCTGATGTGACTCGAATATCTGCCCTTCACCGAAGGTAAAGCCTGGTTGCTTGAAGGCTCTCTTGTTGGCTTTGACCATTGTGTAGTACCTCTCGACTTGCCAGAATGATAGGTCTGAAAAAAATGGAGGTTTGGGCGAGAATTCAACAATATAGAGAATGTTAATGTGAATGTTATTTGAATCCCGTGTGCGCTTCAAGGGAAAAGGGTTGTGCTGCTGGTTTAGGATTTTGGGAGGAGATTTGTGAATTGCGCAGAGTGTGGTGAGAGATCAAGCTTAAATAAGAAATTTGAGATTGGCGAACGAGGCACCATACAATGGGAATGGTTTGTGCGGATTAGATTTAATCCCACTCTTCAAGAAACCGTTCCTGCCTCGGCTGCTATGCAAGAAACAGTTCCAGCCGCTAACTGGCCATTCAGCAAGCATTCAATGATTTCAGAGTCACTGGGTATATGTATCCATGTAAGGAGATCATGTACCCCTGAACCAAAGTTACTAGATACCAGCCAGTGCGGCCTCGTTCTACTCCAGTACTTCAAGCTCGTATATACCTTGGATAAGACACGAGCGCTGTGGACTGATTACTTCATAAGTCAAACCAACTTAAAAGGGTATAAGTTTGCCATTTTCCTAGGAGTCATTCCCGGACAGAGTGGAGTGCAAAACGATCAAGGGGCAGTATCCTCATCTTCTTGATATGTATTACAGCACTGGCTGGTTGCATTCGGTTGACGGGTTCATATAGAGTCATCTACGGTTCGAGACTGTTAGTCTTGAATTATGTAATTATGACCTTTGGGACACGGGAGCTTGTGTAGTGGTTCAAGTGAGCCGTAACAACATGATTTTTTTTTTTGGCACACCACAGCTACATAGTGTGATGACGCGTCATCTCGTGGAAAACTGCAGTATAAACGAATATGACGTAGGTCCAGAGACAGTAGGGCTTTAGGAGACTCCTGTCACGTTGGAGATTACCTAGGTAAGAGGATTGTGGATTGAACAGGTGAGTTCAAGTAACTAAAACCCTGCCATTACGACAAGACGCCAAAGGCTTCCAGGGGCGGATATCAGTCCTAAAATAAGGCCGTTGCTGGACATTATTAGATGTTTACTAGCTACGGGGGGTCAATCTTCTTAGCCATAGCAGCTACTACACGTTGACACCCCCTCTCCCCCCCTTCCACCCCCCTCCCCTCTGGCCCCCCTTTTTCTTATCGTGATGGTGGTGGGAGGAAGAAGACGAAAAAATGAAGAGGAAGCAGAACAGTCCCCCCCGAAAAAAGAAAAAGAAATTTTTTTTCACATTAAGAATTAAGAACACGAAGCAAAATTTTTGTTTGGGGAGGTTGGAATTACATCACCGATCACTGGCTCGGAACCGAACCCCAGTACCCTAACATCTGGCCATACCGGACGTGAAATTAAAATGCCTGTCCCAACCTCTCGAAACCATGCACCCACTGCGTCAGCAGTACATGGCCCGACTCCTCTTAATAGATCGGGGTCTTTTTGTGCCTTAAGTAGTCGCCTGGGTAAATCCCACGGTTTACCCAGGTCTCCTTTGCACCGTGCGGTCACATGGGAATCCTGTCATCGTGATGGTATGCGTGCCTGGTCACCTTGCTGCACCCTAGCTAACTTGTTTATACTCAGCTAACCCATCCCCATGTTGCTAATCCTTATGGTGGTGCCCTGAGGATAGCTCCTTTGCTACACCAAACAACACCGTACAGCCTGGCGTCTACCATGATATCAGGTTTCTTCTCCCGGAAAATCACTAGTCATATCTTTTTCATAAAGAGTTGCTATGGCTAGATGCTATCACCGTCCTAGGTATGCCCTAGGCTTTCGACCAGATTCTCCCCGTAAATTGCGCCGAAATTTTATCAACCATAGGACTCACCTCGCCCCCATAGAGCATAACAATCCAAACGTGGACCCGTTGCCATGCTAGTGAACGACGACGAAAACTACAAGGTTTTCTAATAGAAGTCTACAGAGCACTCGAATATTGCCGCCAAATTAGTTTCTAAACCGCACACAAGATATGACCAAAATCTGGGTGCTTCCTAATCCGGAACCAGCAGGTGAAGGATGTCAATACATGAAGCTAAAATGAGTCCATGACAACACTTACATAACTAGACTTCGCAGTAGTGATATCAATGCAGGGCTATGCAGAGGCTGGACAAACACTGGATAGAATCCAAGCAGAATCTCCTACCTGCAATTCTCATCAACCAGATGAATATCACCGTAAGTAACCCACCATCGCGTACTGGTGGGTCCTGGACTCCAGGTAAGCTGTGGTGACTTTCCCACGACGGATATATCTTCTCCGCCATGTCTCGGTTTGCCCCAAGACGCACTTACTAAAAGCTTGCTTAGGCTGCACGATGAGACGATTTTGAACATTCGAATGTCGTAGCCTGGATCTGTAGCTGCATTGAGGCATAGTCGATACAGGCCCAGTCAGATCCTCTTGATCTAGAGGTACGATTAAAACACTTTATATTCAGTTCCTGGTGGTTGGACCGAACCCCTGTCGACATCTGTCCTCGCTCCTGGTATTCTAACTCATCTAGCCTTTGGGTCTCTAGATAATAAATGCGACAGAGAGGCCGGAAAGTGGCTATAGTTAGACGTTAAGCTACTGCAAATATGACTCTTCCTACCGTACTCCGATTTTCAATTTCAGTATAATATTTTCTCTGAATGGTGGATGTCAGGCTTATGAAGCCAGCTCATCATTAAGCCGAGCCGTTGCTCGATGCTTTGAATACACTTTTATCATAGAAGCTTTCCCCTGATTATAAGACCGAGCCATTGATCTCATCTTGCTGATATCGATTCTCATGATGACCCCGTCCGGGCTCAGACTGTCGCTGGCCGTTTCAGAGGCTACACAAGCGCTATCCTGTAGGGTCTTGAACTTCGCACTGTCGCCTCAAAATACAGGGACTCAGACTACACGATAGTTTCTCAAGTCAGTTTATGCTCGCATAAAAGGCTAGATGTCAAGAAGTGACTGCAATTTACCGATTACGTCGCGCCTCTTACGCCATTGCCAAGCCATCGGTGTGTTGCTAGAGGCAATATCTATAAGCTTCAGCGTCAGGTACGTTGTGCCCGTCGTGTTCAACTGGAAAGGTATATCGTCATCATCAGGTGGCACGGAGCCGAGAAAGTCTTGACTTTATGGCAGCTCCGTCGGGATCGAGGGCTGGAAATCGTTGCCCTCGACGGTCGAGGTAAGTTGTGGTTCAAACTATGCGCCCCCTATACTGAGCTAGGGGGCAGCTAAAGTGAAGTATGAAGTGGGGCTCAGCGGTTAACCTAAACCTAAATTAAACGTCCGAGCAGCAACAGATACGTCACATGTAGAACTTGTCAGCTAGCAGGGGGTGCGCTAGCACCCCATATACGGAAAGGCTCCCTCTGATCGGAACTCTTAAGTTCCGTGGCTAGTCTCCATATAAACTGCAGTACGCGATTAAGTGCATCTGCAACTAGTTATCTAATACAACACGACTGATGTCCCCTATATCCGACAATTAAGAGTCTTATCCGCTAAATTTGCGTTATTATCAATTAATCAGCTGCTGCTAAAACGGTATAGGTAGTACATTAATATAAATTACTAATATACTTCATTATTTAAAATGGCGACCAATGCGTTAACGTCAACGTTTTCCGTTATCTATAAAGGACTTAAGGACTGGGATCGCTTTAAAGGCGAATTCGAAACCAAAACGTATACGTTCGAAATTTGGGATTATATAAATCTTGATTAGGACAACCTATGGCCTGTTAGACTTACTAAACCCGATATAACCTTCTATTTAAAGAAACAAATTCGCCAAACGACTATACGGGCAGCTAGTTTATCTACCGAAGAAACCCTACAAGTCGAAAAAGTCGATTATATGAGTTATCCGATAAATATCTTTGAGATAACGACCGAAGGCAGACAGGTTTATACATAGGAATATACGGCCTATACTTACGAAGATCGAAAATACGATACCTTTCGTAAAAACGTTATCGACTTTACGAAATAGGTCCTTAAGTTTATATCTCCAGCGATTAAAGAAACAAGTTTCCTCCCGAAAAAGAACCTACGGGAATGGTACGCCGCGTTGGCCGAAACCGGCAAGGTGTATAACAGCAGGCTTATGAATAACACCCAACGGGAGTACCGTAAGAGGTTAAAATAAGCTTCGAAGTCGGCAAAGAGGTTAAACGAATGGATCGTAAAGTGGCAAAAAGTAATGGCCCAGGGACGACGTTATGGCGTCCTAGAAACGAAAATAGCAATTATATGGGCCAACGACCTGTATATAGCTATAGCTCCAATTATAAGGTCCTGGATATTTACCTTTTAGATGGTAAAAAAAACCGAAATCGATAACGATACGATCAGCTACCAAAAGGTAACTGCCAGCCTTTTGGACCATTAAACTATAATCCATCCCTTATTTACATTATTACGAAATATTAAAGAAGCGTTTTTAACCTTTTAAGGGATTTTTGCAAGCCTTTTTAATTAGAATAATCCTAATTAAAATAATATTAAGAATATTAACCCTTAACAACGAAGAAAAACCCTAGGACGTAGGTCGAGGCATAATGGTAGCCGTAAAGGTTTTAATACGGACCGAGATAATAAGCGAAAGCGCCAGGAATCGGATGCGTAAGGTACTTGTTGCAAAACTTGCTTAAACCCTTTCCATATATTATTCTATTGCTTTTATGCTTTCCCTAGCAAAGCTTTACCATATTTCCGCTTTAATAATCGGATAACTGCATTCGTCCAAAATCGAATTACCTTTAATTAATCTTTTAAAGAAGAGATTAACCGTTTATTAAAGTCCATGGAAAAGCTAGTTACCCAAGAAACCGATTAACTTTTATAAGAAGTAAGGCGAGTTCTAACGTGCTTTTTGATTTTTAATTAACGTAACGCGAAAAACGTTGCGTTTTACCCTTTAAAGAATTCGTCTATTTTGGATTTAGAAATTACGATATATATTTTTAACCTTATTAACAGGTTTTTAAATTTCAAACTAACCGTATAAGGCGACGGGGTATACGTAGGTAACAGCTTTATACCGATTAAAAAGTACGGAAAAATTAATGTATTATTTCGAAGTTTTAATAGTACGAAAACGTTACGTTTGTACGACGTAGCATATTGCAAAAACTTTGTATGTAACCTGGTGTCTTTTCGGCAACTCCGGAAAAAAAGGTATTGGTAAAATAATAAAAAAACTAACAATTTTATTCGAGATAAGCATAATTAGGTGGTTGTAACGTTAATAGATAAATTTAATTAGTTCGTTATCGAAAACATTAACGTAATAACTACTTATGCAGCCCTAGCAACCTATAGACGAAACGTTAACTTATATACAGCGAAACCACCACGAATCGGTAACGGTACGATATGGCACCTAAAACTAGGACATTCAGGGCCTAAAGTTATCGCCTAATTGCAGTCCCATATAAGGGGAGTACGCCTAAAGGGTCCTATAATAGTCGAATGCCAGGCATATAGCAAAGCGAAGGCCAAAAGGCTAATACGCCGCGAGCCGAAGGAAGGAACTTTCCGATCAGGATAGCGAATCGCCATTAACTTTATAAACTTCGAAAAAAACCCTGAAAAATATAGATACATTATGTTTGCGACCAACAGGTATTTAAATTTCATCTGGGATATTTATTTCAAAAATCGAAAGCAGGATATATTAATTACGGCGTTCCGATATTTCCTAAGGGTCCTAAAGAACCAAGATAAAGTTTTCCTATAGGTAATCGAATACGATAACGAAATTTTGAAAAATTATTAACTTCGGAACATGCTTTAGTCGCCTCCTTTTAATATTAAACTTAAGCCTTTAGCACCGCATACCCAGGCCTAAAACGGGGGTATAAAGCGCTTAAAGGGTATAATAAAAAAGAAAGCGATTACGATACGAAATGGTATTAAGTTACCTTCGTTCCTGATCGTATATATCCTTAAAGCGGCAATATATTTATATAACCGTATATCCAAATACGTATTTTTTTAGCAAAGTTTATATAAGATTTATTACATTTACCTGGCGTACAAAAACGGCGTTATAATACTTAATCGAAAACCTTAATAAGCCCACCTGCGAACGTATAGCTGTATAACCTATGCTATAATAGCTACCGCCATAAAAAAAAAACAAAAATTCCAAAAGCTAAATCCTAAAGCATAAATAAATTACCTCGTTAATTACCGATTTACGAATATCTACGAGATTTAAAACTTACTAATCAATAAGGTTATCGTTATTCGAAACGTATAATTTAACGAAAAAGCTACCTTTTTAGGTAATATCAAAAATTTAAAAGATAACTTTTTGCACGTTACAAAAAAAAAATTACAAAAGTTATTCCGACAAGTAAAAATACCTAATCAGGTTAACAATTACTACATACTTTCGCAAAAAAAAGATAAAAACCTAAACGGAATAATTTAGTTACCGGCTAAATAGGAAAAATAAATCCAAAAAAGTATTAACGTAAAAAGCGTACAAAATAAAATAAAATAAGCCTATCTTTTAAAAACTAATTACCCTTATACGACCGTTATATTCGAGCCACTTTTATCCCTTAAACTATTACCTTTACCAGCATTTGCCTTAATAATTGCTACGATCATTGCGCCGACGGAAAAAATCGAGGCAGCCTTAAACTTTCTTTACCTTATTTAACCTAAAGTGACGGTAAAAAACGAAGGCACCTTACGGGTAATCGGCGTAAGCCTCCCGTACGTTCCGTACCAAAAAGATATTATCAAAAACGATTACAGGATATAAAAAGCTGCATTTAATGCAAAACGTTTAACCTTTTCTGTTAGTACGTACGATAACCGGCCGATAAATTGCGGAAATTTAAGGAAGTTAATTGCCCGAAATACGCGTTATCTTAATCGGAAAAGCTATAATACTTTAGCATATAAAAAGGCATTTAAGTTACAAAACCGGGTATATAAACGTAATTTACTGCTACCGCCGTAAGGCTATAAAAAGCTAAGTATATATCCGTTAAGGAAAATGTTCCGTAAAACCGAAAGAACTTATTTATAAAACTATAAAAAAATAAAGTTCTAAAAGGTTATTAATTAATTATCCAAAAGTACTAAAGGGAAATAAGTCTTAAGGTACATATAGATATACGTTTATAAGTTCGATAAATATAGTTAGCTATAAAAATGCAAGGCCCGTCTTATCGTACGAAGCGATTAACAGCTAAAAAACGCTTATAGTAATACATACGTATTTATATTCGTTAAAAAATCGTTTCGAATCCTAATCGCTATTGCGGCTAGGTTTAACCTAAAGTTTAAGCAATATAACGCTATAAACGTTTTCGTTAACGCGAATTTACCTTACGAAATATATATAAAAACGCCCTTAGGATACCCTTAAGGTAAAAAGATTTTCCTAATCAGGAAAGCATTATACGGACTAAAAGAATTACTTTTGCTATAACAAAAGGACTTTATTAGGACATTTAAAAAGCTAAGGTTTAACCCCGTTCCTTACGAACCTTACTGTTTTATTCGTTAAAGGATATTTATCTTTTTTTTTATGGACGATATTATTACAGCGTACCGCAAAAACGATAAAGGCCTCGCCGATCAGGTAATCCAACAAATACGGGAACGGTATACCCTTATAGGAAGTAAGGACCTACAGTAATTCTTCGGCATCGAAATAATCAGAAACAGGGCTAACGGAAAAATTTAACTCTTCCAATTAAACTTTATAGATAAGCTAGCTAACTTAATCCTAAAGAAAAATCTAAATAACCTTCCAAATATGCTAATAACAAACGTCGAGCTATTGCCGAATTCTGATCTGGCCCATCCAAGTTCCGTTAACAGATACCAAAAAAAAATCGGTTCTATTTTATACGTCGTAATTAATATACGACCTGATATATCATTTACGGTATTCCGATTCGCCTAATTTAACCTAAACTTTAGTAACGTATATTATAAAGTTGCTGATCGAATCATATTATACCTAATCGGGACCAAAATTTTAACGTTGCAATTCGGGGGTAAAGATTTATTAAATACCTGGAACGACGCTTTTTTCGCAGATAATACGATCGATCGAAAAAGCTTTTAAGCGTATATTATAAAGTTATTTAGAAAAGTAATAAAATAGCGGGCGAACAAATAAAATATAATAACTACTTTTATAACAGAAGCGGAATTGTTATTTTTTACGCAGGCCGCAAAAAAAGCCTTATTCAACTTTCGACTGATTAAAAAGTTTGAAGTTAACCTAAATATACGACCGTTAAATATATAATGCGACAATTAACAGATTATACGGCTTATTAACGCCGACGTCGCCCTATTACAAATAAAACTGCGGTATATAAATATACATAATTACTAGTTACGAAAAGCCGCAAAAAAGGACTTAATCAAAGTAAATTATATACCTACGGGTAATATATTAACTAATGGATTAACTAAAGCCCTATTGCGAAAACCTTTCAGATATTTCAAAAAGCAGCTAAGATTAATGGACATTACCGAAGCCCTCGAACGGCGGAGGAACACCTTGCGAATGATTTCAGAGGAAGAATTGGCTGATCAGGAGGAATCAATCGCCGGAGGAAAGGTGGAATGGAAAGCTGTGGCTCTAGGGAGTGATAGGGGTGACGCAACGCAGTGACTGTATCAAGGCGTTAAGGGGGTGTGTCAGCTAGCAGGGGGTGCGCTAGCACCCCATATACGGAAAGGCTCCCTCTGATCGGAACTCTTAAGTTCCGTGGCTAATCTCCATATAAACTGCAGTGCGCGATTAAGTGCATCTGCAACTAGTCATCTAATACAACACGACTGATGTCCCCTATATCCGACAGAACTCACCGACCGGTTCCTGCATAAACGCGATTTGGAACTGATCAGTGCGGTTACGTCATAGGTCACGTGACCTCTCAGAAAATTGTATTTCAAGCTAGGTTATCGAGAAAGCTAGTTCTCCATCAAAAACCATCAATGGAACACACTTCTTTGCTTCAAAAGCCCTCGCTTATCTGATACGGTATGTACGGAATCAACACGTTCGTTCGCCTTCTAAGGTCATCAAATTTTCTTTTTACGAATTATTCAATCCGTCGGGTTTCCTCCGTAATGCACTATCGCAGATTTCCTCATTTATTTAATTATTGCTCGACCTTTTAATTTAAAGCTCCAGCTTTCGGAACACCTTAATTTTATTAAGGTATTCCTAATTTACGTCAATCCAGTTCGTTTTTTATAATTAAGCTTATCGTTATTACAAATTTACTCCCAAAACCTTATTATTTCAAACCCAAAAAATCGTTCTATATCAGCTTTGCAAATTAAAATTTCGACCTTTATAAATCTCCTAGTTAGCGAACTTACTTTTATAAAATCTTCGCTTTCGCTATTTCCGGAACAAAATTCCTTAATTCCTTACAACCTTAAATATATCAAGCGGTTAATCGACCTTTATAAAAGTTTTCCAATTTTTCGAGGAAACCTTAATTTTCTACAATTAAAACCTGCCTTATTTTCCAACCAGTATCGTTACTTCTTTAATACTTTAAACTTTTTTCTTAAAATTAAAATCTTCTTTTCGTTATTAATTCGTTAAAATCTTACCTTTAACGTTATTAATAATATTATTATTATCCCTTTAAGTTTGCCTTTAAAAAAAAAGTTTGCTCCTTTTCGAATTTTATTTTGCGTACGGATATTTAAATTTATTAACCCTTTTGGAAAATTTAAAGGCTTAAAGTAATCTTATTAATAATTTTAATACCTTTAAAACATATAAAAATAGGAATACGTTCGAAAAATTATCCTTTCCTATTTTCGTTATAAAAAACCTATTATTCGTAAAACCCGTAATTAAAACCCTTATTAAACTTTTACTTAAAGTACCGTTTATTCCCTTTTATTCCGTTAACATATTTAACCTTATTAGCTTTTACGCCCCGGCTACTTTTCGTACCGCAATCCCTAATATAACGAACTGTGGAAAGTTTAACGGTAGCAAATCTGCTTTAAAATGGCTTACCCGGTTAAAATGGGAATTCAAAAAAGCAGATTATGTTGATGGCCAGCTGCCCGCTTTAAAAGTTTTCCAGGCTATCGACATGCAGTGTAACGGCGAGGCGGCTACGTTTTTCGACAGCAACCCTTAAGTTAAAGCTGCTTTAAATCGGGCTTTTTCTAATGCAGCTATTTAACTTAATTTCCAAGCCGTAAAGCAGGTTTTAAAAAACTAATTCTTAGCTAAACTAATTAACAATTTAAATAACCGCCCTATAATAAACATAAATAAATTCGTTTAACAGCCCGATAAACCTTTTACTATTTATTACATTTAAACAGTTACCCTTTTAAAACGTATTAACGTTCGGGATTTTTTTCGAAACCTTTAAAGCATATTTTAAAACCCGCTAATTTTATTTAAGGCTTATATATTACAAACGTTAATCTGTTGCTTCGTTAATAATTTAAAGAATATTAATTTACGTCGTAAAGCTATTAACAAAAATATTCGAAATTAAGCTACTTTTTAAGCAGCTTATAACGTTATAAAAAACTATTAATATATTTTAAATAAAAAGGCAATAATTAAAAAGTTCCGGATAAAAACGGTTCGATACAAACTTATGGAAAAGTTTATTACAGATCGTATTAATTTGCTTTTGGATTACGCTTTAATCCGTTAATATTTTCCGGCGTTAACTTTTAACCTTATTAATATCCTTAACCTATAGATTTTAATACTTTATAAAATAAGATTTTCCTACGGTTTATATTTTAATTACCTTATTTTCCCGCTTTTAATTATTCCAGCTGGCGATGTTAATTTTGCACTTAGAATTAATTTACATCTTTAAAGCTTTTATTATCTTTAATATCCCGCTTTATAAACCAATATTTTTCCGAATATACCTTTACTTTAAAATGCAAATAATTAAAACGGCCAATTTTAAGCCCTTTTTTAGCTTTAAGCACTTATATATCCTAAAAATCAAAATCAAAATACATACGGTAAAAATAAAGGCCGTAAAGGTTACCTTATTAAAAACCGAAGTAAGATTAACTTTAACGTTCGTATTAGCAATTTAAACGTTACGTAACGTCTTTTAGCCAAAAAAACATCGAAGCACCCAGTTGTAAATGGTTTTAAGCCTTTACCGAAAGGTAATATTTGCTTTAAATATGGAAAAATAAGTTACTTTATTTTAACCTGCTTAACTTTTCTTAATAGGTAACTTTAAAATTGGAAATAGGTTATTTTAAAAGCTTTTATATATTTTAAACCTCCTTTTTAAAACTTTAAAAATAATTCGATATTATAAGAATAAAGTTATTTAAATTTTGCTTTAACTTAAATCTTTTATAACTAAATATAACCTAGGTTCGTTAAAAAGCTACGGATTAATAATTAGATTTGTCGTTAAACTTTTGGAAGTTTAACCGTTACATTAAGTACCTTTATTCCAATTATTACTTCCGCATCTTCCGGTTTCCAGTTTTTTTTTAATCTTTAAAACTTACTAGGTTCGAAAAGCCTATCGATTAAGGTTAACCTATTATCTTTTATTTTAAAGTATAATAATAATTTAAAAAAGGAAGTTTGTAAGTTCGTATACTTTTTGAACTTAGCTATCGGGCCGGCATCCAAAAAGCGTTAAGGAGCTACTGGACAGGGTATCGTATCCATTAAAAAACTTTTTAATTCAGCCAAACCTTTTAAAGGCTTTAATAAGCGACGCGGCGCAAATAAAGTCGGTCCCAATGGCAAAAAGATTCGACGCAAAGGTTTATAAAAGATATACGGCCGTATAAGAAAAGGCTTTTTTGATTTTCTACAGTTGGCCAAAGCCATTCGTATTAATTTAAGCCTAATTAACCTTTTTCAGATTAGCTTAAAATATGCCAAACAATTTCGACATTTATCCATAAGACGTAACGCTAAGTTTAAAAGGCGAACTAAGCGAAAAACCGAAGCTTTTAAAGGCCGACGTCCAGCCTTAGTTCCTTTTGCGAAATAAAGAAAGAACTTAAACATTGATATTACTATGCCAAACGTAGCTGTCCGTTCCAATATGGCTGAAACCATTATGGTACCCAGATACCCTTTTGCTTTCAAATTAATTCGAGCTTATTATATAAGCGCCATCTTAAAGTACAAGAAAGGAAACGCAATAGTTTTATTTACCTTGCTTGATAACTTTATATAGGTTAATTAAGGTAACGATATTAACTTTATATCCAAGTTTGCGGCAGATAAGCTGGGTTTAAAACGCCGATCATTAAAGGATTTGAGAATTAACAAATTATACCTTGTTACCTTTAACGGCAGATTATTTAAGGTAACCGAATTCGTACTATTTGGTATTAGCGTATAAGGTATTTGGCGTTCCGTATAGTATTTTTTGAAACCTTATAATTACCTTAAGGATTGCGTTATTTTTTTAAGTTTCCCCTGGCTTTGGGATATTATCGCTATATTTAATATACGACAGAGCTCCTTAACGATTGGAGATAAGGTTATCGGTAAAAAGCGAATTAAATTCCGTAAACCTTTTTTTATTTAATATAAATATTATAAGATTGTATTAAATTCCGGGGATCTAAACCTGGACCCTAAAGACCATTTTAAAGTGGTTACCGAAAATTTAAACTTTTTAAACGATAAGGATTTAACGGATTTAGATTTTGATTCGGGAAATTAAAGTGCCAGCTTTGACCCGAGCAGGTCGTTAAACCGTTCTAAAGGCATAATGCTGTAAACAAGAGGGTTACCCCCTTTTTCGATAGCTTTTTATTAATTATACCTTCCGAAAACCTGGGCATTTAGCCTAAATTAATTTATTATTTCCAAGATTGAACTTTTACGTACGCGTTTAGGTTAACCTTTAGGTCCTAGGTTAACGTAAATTATAGGGCTTTGCATAGTTTATCGTTTACTGTCCCGGTAGAATCTTCCAATCTGTTAGAATTTTTAACTTACGAAAAGTTGGGGCTTAAGAAATATGTTCAAAATTCTTATGCTTAAAAGCTTTTTCCGACCGATCGTCGTGTCGAAAGATTATATATCGATTGGGAAATACCTATAGACGTTGTAAGAGTATGGTTTAAGGATTACGGGACCAGTTTGGATTCCTTAATATTACCAAAAATTAAAAAAGAGGTTATAAGAACTTTATATATTTACCGTATCTTAAATGCTACCTTTATATTAAATATCCTACTTACAGATTTATACCAATACAAAATTCGGTTAAAGTAAGGCATTACTTTTTAAAATAAGTCGAAGCGTAAATATTAGTCGGTTTTTTAAAAGTATTGGTTCGATAAATTCGTTTAAGAAAATATTAATGTTGGTATATATAAGCTATATTATACTGTTAACGGATGTTTTTTTAATTAGGCTGCTTAACCCGTTCTGGTTAGTAAGGATAAGAACTTTAATTAACTAAACTTATAGGTAAAACCCCGTTTTACCTTTAATTACCGGAATATCGAGGAAGATATACCTGGTACAAATATTACGTTTTTGGCTAATGTTTATAATTACCTTTTTTATCTAAGTATTAATTCTTATTTTATCTTTAACTTTAAGCATAAATATTGAACTGTAAAAATTTATCCGGACGATTGTTACATTTTGGCCTTTTATGTTCCCGGATTCCCTTAGTTCCAGCTTATAAAAATGCCTTAAGGTTGTTAAACTTTTGCGTTTTCGTTTACAGAATTTATAACTATCGCTTTAAGACCTATACCAAAACCTTAGGCAAAGCCTTCCTTATTAGTACCCGAAGGACCGTTAACTATACCCCTTATGACTTTTTATATAAATAACGTTTTTGCTATTTATCAGAATTTCGACTTTTAATAGGCTTATATTAAGAATTATTTATTACCCCGATTCCTATAGGCCAAACTGAGACTTTCTTTTAAGAAGGTCCGATTAAGTTTCGATTAAATAATCGTTATGGGCGTAATTTACAAAATTCATGGCAAACTAGCCATAAAACCCGAACGTGCTAATAAGCTTAAGGAATGGCCTGTACCGCGTAACCAGACGGCTGTAAAAGCTTTCCTGGGGGCCCTGGGCTTAATGCGAAAATGGATTCGGAATTGCGTTAAGATATTTCGCCCTTTTACCCGTTTGACGGAAGATGTCGAATGGAAATGGAATAAATTAAAAGCTTTATTGTTTAAGCTGTTGCGAAAGTTTTTATCGATTGCCGTTAATATGCATGGGCTGGTATTCGATCTGCTAGTTAAGATGTATTTAAATATTTCTGGTTTTGCAAAAGAATGCTTAATAATTTAACGACAGGATGGGGTAACCAAGCTATTAATATACGACAGCTTTATTTTTATCAAAACATAGCGTAATTATAGTACGTATAAACGCAAACTTTACGCAATTATTGAATTCTGTCGGCGTTACGGCCATATGTTTAAGGCTTTTTCCTTTTTCTGTATTTATATTAATTACAAACCTTTTATATAGTTTATGGATTTATTAAATATTAAAGGGATTTATGCTCGATAGGTATTTGAACTACGGCTTTTAAACGTCCGAATTACATATTTGGAAAGCTTTCGTAATAAGGTAATTAACGTTTTATTGCGTATTATCTTTCCAGATAACGAATATAAAAATAATGTTTTATTTTATTATTTTAGAAATATTTCGGCTAAAGAACTGTAAGTTTGGAAAAACGGAAAGGGAGGATACGTTAAATTGTTAAAATCTTTGCTTAAACCGTAAAGAACCGACAAAATTAATCAAATATTTAAGTTTTAAGTTTTATCGAATTTAATAACGTTAAGACCTAAGTATATATGGTTTAACAAACTAAAAAGGATCGATTTATTACTTTTGGCCTTACTAATAAATTTATACGCCATTTTTAACTTTAAGTTTCCCTTTTCGTAGGAACAGGATAACTGGTACTTTGATATTTATGCCGTTTTAAAATACGGATTTATGGACTTAAGCGATTACTTAAGAAAACGAGTTTTATTAAATAAGGTTCAAAACTTTCGGTTTAAAGATAAAGTACTTAAATACCGATATAAGGGCCTTTAAAAACGGTACGTTTGCAAGCATAAGGTTTTAAACGCGCTATCAAAAGCTTATAATTAAGCGGGTTATTTTTCCCCAGCTATTACCTTATACAGATTAAACCAGTTTATTTTCTGGCCGGGAATGGCGAAAAATACCATCGATTATATAGCAGGATGTCTGCCGTATGCATACTACGGTCCAGCAAAGCTACCAGCGCCTGCGCAGCCTGTTATAGTACATATTCTATTGCAACTTATGGCCGGAAACTTCGTAGGACTTTTTCCACTATCTATTAAAGGTTATCGTTATTTATTCGTTTTGGTTTATTACTTTAGTTATTTCGGCTGGGCATTTCCGATTATAAATGTTTTAGCAGAAAAAGTTATCAGATATTTGGATAACTGGATTAATTTAGTCAGTACCTTTCTTTTAACGTTTTATTTCGATTTTAGAAACGCTTTCGCCTTATCAAAGGTTTACGGTTATGCTTAAAAGAGAAATATATTTATCGTAAATAGGCCTTTTAGTTCATATCGAAATTTCGGCCTTGCCGAGATCTTTATACGGGTTATAGGGCAAGTGATAAGGAAAACTATTAGCCCGATTCCAAACTTTTTTGCTTTAAAATTGGAACAATGGGATATGGAAGTTTTAAAAATAATGGCCAAAATTAACGTTAGATATATATATTTATTAAGTTGGTTACTTTTCGAGATTTTTTATGGCCATTTGCTTATAAGGGTTTTCGAATAAGTATACCTTTTTCGAAATTATGCGGAGCTTAAAGTATTATTATTTTATTTAGGTTTCGATTTACCAAAAGATAATTAGCTTCGGAAGTTAATAGTTTAATATATGGCCAAGATATAATATTGTTACGAGGATATTAGGTAATACGTCGAAGAGACGAGGGAGGTTTGTAAAACCGTATATAACTTTAAATTGCAAAAGGTTTAATTAAACGGCTTCGTTATGTTGCTGCAAAAAGGGAAAACGTTTAAGTTCGGAATTAAATAAAAGGGACCGTTTATTGTCGGGTTAAGATTAGGTCGATTTACTTTTAAGTTTTTACAGTTAAATAGGAAGCCAATTTTAATATATGATTATTACGAAAATAATTTTAAACTTTTTAGTTTTAAAACCGGTTATTTTAGGGGTTCCTTAAAGTTAGCCCTACCGTTTTAAAATCTTTTACGTCGAAAAAAAGGACGTTTATAAGTATTCTTAAGGTAAGGTCGCTTTTATAAAACCTTTATAGTAACGGGAAGATACGGTAAATAACGTAAAGGATTTTTAGCTATTTAAGGTAAAGAAAAAAAATTATACTTAAGGAAAAAACGTTGGAAAAAATGGGGGCTTGTATTATTATATTATATACTTAATTTCCTATTTAAGTTTTTTTGTTATTATTATTATTATTATAACGCAAATTATTATAATTCGCCGTTTTTTTATTATTTTTATTATTATATATAATATTAACAACCCTTTAACTAACTTGCGAAGTTTGGGTTTCTGTTTTTATAAACTTTATTATTATATATAATATTAACAATTTTTTGAAATTCTTTATTTTTACAACTTACAGTTATGGAAGGCGGAAACGAACGCAATATATTAAATTCCGAAAATCCAGTTATAATAAAACTTTTTTCCGAACGTATTCGTTAAAGATATTAAAAATATTTTCGGAATAATCCTAAAAGATCGAAAAAAGGACTTATGGGAGAAAGAGATATCATCGGATCGCTTTTGGGCTTTAAAGGATTTCCTAATCTTTTTCGAAATTGTGGGAATTCGTAATCCAGATCCGTTTTTAAACTGGCTTTTATGCCAATCCGAAACCCCCTTAGTCGACCTTTGAATATATTTATACCTTTACCTGTCGCCAGCGCGAGTTCGCTAAAACGAAAATCCCTTTTTGATAATAACCTTGGGGAACGGAAATCCCCTTTTAATGATAACTTTCCGAATAAGCCTTTTAATAATAAAGACGAACATAAAAGTACTTAGGCTAAGGATAATGCGGACGAAAATAACCTTTTTTTCGAAAATAAATTAACTTGCAAATTCGTTTTAATAAAATCGGTAAATCGTACCGTAGATGCAGGAATAATCCTTAAAAATAAAAAGAAAAATCTTATTATAAAGCAAACCTGGATTTATTTAAAAAATATATATATCGGGTTTTTAATAAACGGCCTTTATTTAGCATTTTTAAAGTTAATTAAGAACGAAACTTATAATCGTTTAGGTATTAATAAGTCGAACGTTTTAACCTTAAAAAAAAACGCAAGTTAAATTTAGTTATTCAAAAAAAAAAAGGTAAAGCCCGGGCAATTGTTAAATTTATAAATAGATTTAATTATCCCGAAAATAATTTAAAAGTAATTAACTGCTTATAACGGAATATAAGCTATTTTATAATCCTTTATTATTATTTAATAAAACCGCATATATTAACCTTAATTAAAAGGAAACTTACGGGAAATAATATTTAAGGTTTTTTTAAAAACATAATTTTCCAATATTAATATATTTAGTTTTTTAAGCTGCCGTTTAAAGTTAACGCCGAGCTTTTAAACCTTATTAAAACAATTACGATTAATAAATTATTTACCCTTAACGATATCGGAAATAATAAGCTTAAAATCTGCATTTCTTACGTTATAAACCTTCCCTTAATATTAAAAGCCATTAATTTTAAATTAAAGGATAAATTTTGCAAAGGTATCCTTTTTTTTGCTTTATCAGCATTTTCTGCAAATATTCTTTTAACAGTAAAAAATCATTTTAACCTTTAAGGCATACTTAGAACTTTTACGAAAAAAATAAATCTGGATTATCTTAAAATTAACGTTATGATTATAAAACTTTTAACCTGGAATTACTTTTTAAGAACCTTTTTGGAAAACTTCCCAAAGATTTCTATAATGCCCGTAATAAAAGCCGACCCGGCTATCTTCGTCGGCTATTTTGAATACCTATTAAAGCGTATTAAAGTTTCTGGATTAACTTTTTATCCCTATTCCATGAAATTTGCCGAAATAACTTATAAAACTAATTTACTTTTAAGAAAATCTTTTTTTTTTGGTCGTATTAATAGGCCCTAATTAAGATCCGTCTTAAATTAGATTTATAAACCCCCGTTTTATTATTATACGCCTTATAACTTAATCGGCTTATTTATTTTAAAGTTTCCAATTAACGAATTAAATAATATATTATTATTCCGCTGCTTTATAAATAATTATGTTAAAACAATTAAGCCGACGATGTTATTTTTAAGAAATATTAAGAATTTAGGCTTTCCGAATTACGTTAAGGATTTACGCGTATCTTTAAAGCGCGTTTTGTTTTTAAGTAACGTTTAATTAACATACTTTATTAAACCTTAAAAAGTTAAAAGTTTTCTTAATATTAATAAATTTCGGAAATTCAGTTAAAACGTTACTTATTTAATCTTTAATAATAATTATTTTTTATTTAACGGTTTCGGAAAAGATGTTATATTACCTTCGGAACGAAAAAATTTCGAATTTAGTTCGTTAAAAAAGCAAAAAGATTTGAAATTATTATATAATAAGTTACTTAATTTCAAATATAAATAAAGACGCCGGGTTAAGGAAAAAATTAACGCCTATAAACTTCAAAATCGCGTACGACAAAAATTTTCAAATTTACCTACCGTTCAAAAACTTAAAGGAAAATTATCGTTTACCTTAATCGACTTAACAAAAAACCTTTTTCCCAAAAAGGTTACCAGGAAAAAAATATATATAAGCAACAGCTTTAACACCTTTTTTACCAGTTCTGTTACTCGATTTCGTATTAAAGTAAAAAAAAAAAAGATCTTAAAAAAGGGCTTTATTTACTATCGTCAAATTCGGAATTTGCTTAACTAACTAAGCATCAAATCGGGCTAATATATCCTATAAAAAGGAAAAAGCTTTTAAGTTCTAATTTTTCGTAAAAAGCCTAATAATAAGGTAAAAAACATCAAATCCGAATTTGTTAAATTCTTAAGTAAATTTGGCATTCGAAAAAGGGAATATTACAGGATAAATAACAATCGGCCCGTTATTTTAAAAAAACTTATTCCAGTTTTAAACGAAACGCCTTTTAAAGGAAGCTGGTTTAAAATCGAAAAAAAATAACTTATAAAAACTTAAAAGCCTTTTAATTACCTTCAAATTTTCAACCAGCTCGAATTTACAAAAAAAAATTATTACATTATAACTAATCGGAAACTTACTATATTAAAGGATTACTATAACGAAATCCTGGCAAACTTTAAAATAAACTTTAAAAAAACTTTCCAAAAATTCAAACAATTCCTTAAAAAAAGTTTTACCTTTACGTTATTTAACATTCGAAATTTTTTACTTAACTATAATAAATCTTAAACCCTTTACGAATTCCTGGTTAAACTTTATAACGTTTATTTGGAAAATATAAGCCGATTAATTAATCTTTTTATTAAATTTAAAAAATATAAAAAAAACCTAAAAGTTTTCCTAAAAGCAAATCGCTTTTTTATAATAAAAAACTTAAATAAACTTTTCGATAAATAAAACTTAATACTTATTTTTAACGGTTAAAATAAATAAATTTTAATTTAAAACAATTTTACGGCCTTTTAAACGAAAAAGCGAAAAGGTAACATTTAAAGGATTACCGTTATATTAAAACCCGTTTTTACCTATTTCCTTACGGTTTTATTATTTTTCATTAAAATAAAGGTTTATTTTAATAAAGGTTTTAAGTAATAAATATTAAATAACAGCTATTATAACACCAGCAAAGTAAAAACATTTTAAAACATTATTTTACGACTTAAAAAGTTAAATAATAATTTTAAACTTAAGCAAAATAATTGGATTAAATTTATTTATAATAAGAACATCCGGTATTAAAAAAAGATCTTATCCGTTAAGCTTTAGGAATTTATTTCAAATAATTTACAGCCTACCCTTTCCGGTATATTTCGTCTTAAATTTCGAATAGTTTTTAAAGGTAACCTTTTTACAAACGCAACTTAAGGAATAAGAATACATAAATATTATTAAAAGGATACTTCGGTAAATGGAAACGAATAAAAGATTTTGCAAGCTTTCGTTTAAGCCGAACGTTTTGATTCGAACTTTAAAAACGGCAGATCTTTAATTTTAAGCCATTAAAAAAAGTAAATAAATAAGGACCATTTAATCTTAACTAAGGAAAAATTACCTTAAAGGTTTTTTATTTAAAGGTTTTATATTTAGGCAAGGTCGCCTTTTTAAACCCCCCCCAGTTAATCAATACGGTTACGTCATAAGTTACGTGACCTTTCAGAAAATTGTATTTCAAGCTAGGTTATCGAGAAAGCTAGTTCTCCATCAGGAACCATCAATGGAACACACTTCTCTGCTTCAGAAGCCCTCGCTTATCTGGAACAACGACGAAAAGAATCATCACTTGTCGGATATAAATAAAGTTACCTTGGCTAGGGACGGCACCAATGCCAGAATCGATGTCGGGGGCCTAAGAGGACCTTGAGAGCTTATGTACATACAGAAAGTCGTCATAGGGGCCGGGTATGGCTCCATCATTGACATCATATGAACGACATACTGCAGATGATGCCCCTATATAACAGGCAACGACGTAGGAGGGGGAAATTCCAATGACTAACCTCTGAGATAACGAAACTCGATTCAATCAACATCCGTGCCCAATTCTCTCAAATCAATCTCGGACTCGACCTAACGCGAACAACATGTCGGACCCCAAGCAAGGCGGAGATCTCTTCCAGATGGCCAAGGATGGCACCAAAGGTCGGTAACCACCTCCCAGCCTAACTTCCAAGTGAAGATATGTCGGAACAGTTGGCTCACATGTCAATCCACAGTTCCTGGCGATGCTGGAAAGCAGAACACCATCCCCTCGGTCGCCGGCCCCGGCCAGAACACCCCCACGGCCGGTGGACTCGGAGCAACCGAACTGCACAGCGCTGCCGACAACCCGCTGCAAGAGTCGGCGCATGGCATGAGAGGAGGTGGCGTGGGAGAAGGCGTCACTGGAACGGGCGATGACCTGCCTCCTTCGACGACGGCGAAGCCCGGCGGACGGGGCGGTAAATAAGGGCGCGATTGACTACTTATCACTCAATGGACGTCCCTGGCGCGGAAACGTTACTACACGAGCTTATGAAGAATAATGATACCGCCTATATGTAAATCCACTAGCAAGAGTCTCCCTAATGGCACAATGTTACGAAAGCTTATAAGCAGCTCCGTCGTGTGACGATTATGGCGCTATCGTACCATATCCCATAAGATGTAATTCGAGACATACATGTAACGCGTCTCAAGATACCTGGTTGGCAGATGTGCACCGGACCCCTAGTTCGCTGAAGATCCACTATCAAACTTCGGAAATAGTCCCTGGAAGCCCTCAAGTCCCTGATTTGGCGTCGTAGTAAAGTCGAGGTCTTTAAGGGCCTTAAGAAGGTCAGCTAGCTTTTGATAGACAGCCTCTTTGGGATCATGGGTAGGCGGAAGAAATATGCTGTAGCGTAAACGGTCCGATAGCCAAGCCCCGTGTTCATTGTCTAGCCGTGTCTGGGTGTACAGCGGACGCCGAGCAGTCCTATGAGGAAGAGGAAATCTGGAAAATGGTGGCACGGGCTCCCGTACCATTCCGGCACGAGGAGGCTTAGTAGCTCATAGAGCTGCTCCTGGGAGTACGAAACGCTAATTTCCACCAGCCTTGTGACGATCGTCGTTCATTTCGTGATGTCCTTCGTGTCGAGCGATCCCTGCATATGGTGAAACTCGATGGTTCCCGGTGAATCCGGTCTTGCTTCGCGGAGAACCTCGACGTAGCCGGGACTACGCCGTCTGTAGGACGTGACGTTAGCGAAGCAGTCATAGAGTCTTTTCCGTGGATGGGTAGAAGCTTGTGCGTGCGCTTGGCGAAGGGGAGGCGGGGAGCACTTCTTGCTCAGTAACGCCTAGGGGCTCAATCCAGTGAAGTGCATTGCATGGCGACACACGAATTGGGTAATACTCACGGAGAGAAAGCATTCCTTCCCGTCCGTGTCAGACCCAGCTGAAAACTAAGCTGAGCCGTGGCTCAGTTAGGGCAGCTACTCGTGGAGATTGCTTCTTAGCATCTCCGGTACAGCGCTTTTCTCTGTTGCAGCTGGTTTTATGTATATATAAGGAGGCTTCACTACCTTCCTTTCCTGTCCAGGACCTCTTAGAGGTCAACCTGATAATTTATCTTTCTTCAGCTGTACTGCTTCAGTTTGTGATGTCAGGGTCTCATAGTCCGCTAAATTCTGGGGAAGCGAGCCATGCAAGCTGTTCCATGTCTCTTGCTTTCCAGATCACCTTGATAGCCCGTCGTCTTTCCGTCAGCGCACTCAAGCCAGTGTTGCTTTTGTCCAAAAGTCGGGTCCATCGTCCTCATTATCAAGTTTAAAATCCTTCAGCTCGAACACGGGGAGCTGCGTCTCTTCTCCCCCACAAGGATGAGTCTGGGATGTCCCTTTTCGCTCTCCAAGCTCGTGGAAGAGTCTCGCAAGCTTAGCATCATTCCTTAGCAAAGAGTACCGTCTCATTGTCTGGTAGCCAGTCGTCCACGATCCGTGAATCCGCTGTATTATGAGCTGGAACGGCTACATCAGCGTCATCAGCGTCATCAACTTCTCACGTCTTCTAAGCGGAATCCACCTCTTTTTGCCGATGTACACGTTAGTGCTGGTATGATTATCCATGCGACCGGTATGGACAGCGATCCGGGGGGTGTCTTTCAATAGTACCGCACACATGCCGCAGATGACGGTTGAGTTGGTCCGGGTCGCCATAGACACTACTCTTGACATTGCTTCAAACCATGAATAGTCTAGAAAACCGGTCGGATGCACTGCCATCATTGCGCTTCCGCTGAGTCGTCGGGTTCACTGGTCGATACCATCTAAATATCTCTCTCCCGTTAGGCGTCGCCGTTGCATCAGAATAAAAGGTCCTAATCACAGTGCATGTCAATATAGGGAAAGAAGGGGCATTAGTCACTCTTCCATTTCGTCCGCGCTGACCGTCCAGCAGGTGTCGTCCTCGGAACTGGCTCTGTCATCTGTCTCGGCAGAGCTATTGTCGTCCTCGTATCCACTCTCGAATTTCTTGACTGGTATGGTCAGGTCCCTCTTGTCAACATCTCGCTCCAGATAGCGATGGACTTGGCCACGACCTTATCCCAGTTTGCCTTGTGGTTTGTTCGAGACAATTCGGTACATCGATTGACATAGAACACAGTCCGTGAGTCACAGGGATCGGGGTCTCTTCTGCCCTCCGTAAGGTCCGGGAAAATGAAGGTTCATCTGGAGTCCATAAAGCTGAGACCTAGGCGCTTGATCGCGTCAGCCATGAATAGTAAAAGGTCCGGTAGGTGATGCTATAAGGGGAGGAGTGGCCTCATACGCAGGTGGCGTTTTGTGTTTTATATATTAACTTTGTGGATAACTGGCAAACAGCGTTACTCTTATACCTATGCTGAGTGCTTCCGAGATCTCTGTTGCAAGCATATAATTAAAATATGTCCTGATCCGGGATCTCCAGAAACTAATGAGAGTTACACCTCTCATGGTAGCCGAATCATGGCGCATAGCTATTAATCAATAAGCAACCAGCAACGCCTATAATACTAAAGAAAATATTTTGGAATAAGGTGAAAGTGGTTATAACGTTTGCTTGATGACTGCCGAGGAACCCTAGATCCCAACCAATCATAATATATACTCGAAACTAAATGTTATATGATACTTACTGGTGGCACAGCAAACACCATCTGAGTGCGTGTCCCTTCGTCTGCTGGGACGGGTAAGATGGTTAGTCATCGCTTGAACTCAACTCCCACCAGCGGCCCTAATAATCTCCTCAATCTCCTGATTCCACAGGCCTAAGGATATGGGTTCCAGCGGCTGCTGATGGAACTGGTCCCGCACCGTCGGATCCGCCCCGTTCTCCAGCAGCCACCGCACCCTGTCCACATGAGCGCAGGCCACCGCATGATGCAGCGGCGTGCCCCAGGCGTAGGGCGAGACCGTGCCGTCGTCGAGCGCGTTTATGTCGAGCCCGAGGTCGTGGACCAGGTAGGACATCATGGGGATCCGGTCGTCGCCCGACGGTAGGGTCGCGGGCGCCCCGGCGGCGGCGTGCAGCGGGTAGGCGTTTTGCAGCCTTGCGCCGGCGCCGAGCAGCATGGCGAAGACGCGGGGCGTCGATCGCGCCGCCGCTGCGTGGAGCGCGGCCGTGGAGAAGTAGTTGAAGCTCTCCTGTCCCAGTGCCTCTGATGGGCCGGGGCCGATATTCGGGTCTATGCCCAAGGAGAGCAGATAGGCCACCATGTCTTCGTGTTCCACGGCGGCGCTAGCATCAAGCAGACATCGTCAGCAGGGTCCACGTGTCATTTCAACCATCGCCTTGGACTTACGGCAGAACACTGGCGCCGAACACGGCCACCTCCGCGGGAGGGATGCCCCGCGTCTCCTGGTGAGAACTCTGCTGGCTCGGGTCGTCGTCGAGCGCCAGCCTCAGAATGTCCAGGCTCCCGTTCCTCACGGCCGCGAGGCCCAGGTCGATCCTCAGCGCGGCGTCAACGCGATCCCGGAACCAGAACTCGAGCAGGTACCTCACGATGTTCACGTGGGCGCCGTCGGCGGCGGCGAGAAGCGGGGCCTTGAGGTCGTCGTCAACGTGCTCCTCCCCTGCTCCGCCGGCGGCGGCGGGGTTCTCCGGCGCCGCCGCCGGGCGCTGGTACTCGAAGGACCGCAGCAGGTTGATGACCTGTGTGATGTCGCCGTCGGCGCAGAAGGCGTACAGCCCGCGTTTGACGGCCGGTGTGGCCCGCTTCTTGACCGGGAAGCGGCCCCTGCGGCCGCCGGACGGCTGATGTGGTGCCGCCGGCCTCGGGACCGAGGAGGAGGAGGGGGAGGACAGCGCGTTGACGTCTGATGACTGGCCCTGGGCGGCCGCGTCGAAACCAGTCTGCACGTTGAATTGGGAATCCATGGTTTGGAGAGCGAAATGGGCATTTCCGCTCCACCAGTGTTGATTACTCAACATCTAGCTGATTTCCGCTTCTGATACGCCTAGCGGCTATAAGGAGGACGATATATCTCATAAAATTCTTGCGGATTTCTTTTGATATAAAGTACGGATGAGGAGATCGATAGGACGGAAGCTTTCTAGACCACAGTTCAAGCCAATTTCTATACTTACTCGCGAATCCAGAAATAAAGGACCTGTATTACTACATCTATGTCTTATATATCCGATCGAGCCGGCCCCAAGACGGTCAGTATAACAATTCTTTAAGAGGTGGGTTAAGATTCCACTTACCACCACAAACTGGCCAATCAACAGCAGTGTAACTCCTTAGATTTACCATTTCAGGCAACGCGCCAGTTAGCAGGTGTTAAAAAATTGTTGATGCTGACGCCCTGTGACCGGCCATCCGGAGGGACGGCAGTATAACGTATCTTCCAAATACGTAACGTAGCCTATGCCTAATTACATACTGGTTGACATATTTACGTTAGCTAAGGTGGTTCTGGCCGGCCCCGCTTCCCGACGACGGTCCGCTAGTCTCCACTATTCCGATGCTGTCTACGAGTCTTCTGAGTCTTTCTTATTTTTGGAAGATGCACAATTGACTCTGATCGACTCGACCGCCGGAGAACAACGGGAGTATGGTTGATGCTACGCCCCCAATCGGTCTAAAAGAGAAGCTGCAAAGTCTCCTATTCGACGTATTGTCGCATTGTCGTAGTGACTGTAGCGGTGGGAATCGGATGCGTAGTATCCGACTAAGAGCGAGTCGTGCGTCAGTACCAAGGATTCTCTTGTTGCCGGCAGCCTTGAAAAGAAAGAGCAAAGTGATCTACCGCTTTGTTATTGGCCCGTTCGTTTAAAAATGTCAGTAGAGCTTTGACCCGGAAATTGTGGTAGTAACGCCCACTCGGCCCCCCTTTTTTTGGTAGGGTCCTTTGTTTATTATTAGCACGGCCCAACGGAAATGGGCCTTTAGCAGACTTCCCTTTAGAGTTCTATCTCATGCCACAATTACAATACTTGTACGGCGGAAAAAGCTGATAAACGTATTTCATGAATTGGACTGAGATCGTATAGGAAGCCTGATCAGCTTGATTGATTAGAACAGCGGGCATTGTGCCGTACAATTGGGGGGGAGGAAGGGGGTTTAAAGCGGCAAGTATTGAGGCCCGGAGAATAAGAAAACGTACTAACAAGAAGACAAAGGATTCTACTAAACTTGGAAAGGACAAAAGGTCAATGCATAGCGTTGCAAAAGCGGGATCCGCTGAGCCAGTCGAGCTGCGCGAAAATGGCAAATCCCGATCGCGCATTGCCTGCCCTGTGGAGCGGGAAAAAGGGTAGGGGTGACATCCCAGGATGCTGACTTACGTGTGGGAATCTGCATTAGTGTTGCTGCTTAATTTGTGGAGCTTAGCATCCTGTCTGCGAGACACATCGATATCACACTGCATCTGCATTCGGTTAGCATATGGCATTTACTAGTAAGGAATTGACTTCGTACAGACGCACGTGAATTCTCAACGCCGTGAACTCTCAGAATTTGCACAAATACAAATTACACAGGCGCAGACGGGAGGTCGGAAACCTTGTATTCTATCCGCTTTAATCGTCAGGGGCGCGCGGCCGCACGTGTATGGAGGGAGGGTTGACGGACCTCGTGTTAGGTTCGCCGGGTAGGGCTGATGGATATTTTTTGGGGGGTGGGTTTCTTAGAGTACGAAGTACATATGATTAGTTAACTCGAGGATCCGAGAGTGAGTAATCAACACGGCATCTCTCCAAAACATCTTGTTATTATTGGATAGCTCGTGTTGCGTCTCACGTTCAATTCCCCACCCCCTCTTTGTTCGTGGGATCTTATTACTATTATCATTTCTTTTCGGCAGCTACAGAGTCCGGGCATTATTACATCCGCAGGTACATAGATATCCTAAGATAGCTTGCTGCTTAAATCATACCATTCGTTGCATTCCCCTGCGCTCATCTACAACGAGGGCAAACCATCTCTCTACGCAGGAAAAGACTCTATTCAGGCTCTTCCAAATTAAGACCTCTCTAGACATTCATTTTTCTTAGGCAAACGACGCCTCCGAACGCCTCGGCAATGCCACTCGAATCCGATGAAACTCCTTACACGATGATGATGCTATGTAGGCGGTAACAACCCGGAGAAAATCCACATATCTGGGGTCTCACCCCGTTGCCCCCGCTGGCAAGACTAATAATGACAGTGAGGACCGCTGGTGCCCTTGCCGGAAAGCATGCCCTTCCGTAGCGATGTACGTTCAGCCTGTAGGCAAAGCGATGTCGCAGCGCGCCCATCTCATCTCTTGAAAGTGAAGCTCTTCCCGGCCTTCTCCCCGTGCATGCGGCGCGCGGGCTTCGGGCCGTCGGCCATCATGGCGTTAGCGTAGGGGTTGAACCTCGCGGCGGCCTTCGTCCCGGCCCCGGCGGCGGCGCCGTTGGCGGCAGAGCGCTTAGCGTGGAGGACGGATCGGGCCTGGGTGTAATCGAACGGCTGCTCATCTTGCTCTTCGTCTTCGTCTTCCTCTTTCTCCCCCTCCTCGGCGCCGTCGTCGTCGGACTCTTGAGCCTTCTCGACGGCGGTCTTCTTTTTGGCCGCCTTCCGCGCGGCCTTCGCCTCCTTGCGCGCTTTCTTAGCCTCGGCTTTGGCCTTCTTCCGTGCCTTCTTCTCCTCCTTCTTGGATTTCTTCTTTGCGGCCCTCTCCGCGTCGGAGTCGAGTGAGAGCACTTCCTCTGTCGCTTGGGGTTTGCCGGACGCCTCGCCGGACGCCTCGTCCTCGCCTTTCTCTTCGTCTTCGCTTTCGGAATCCGACTCCGATTGCGCAGTTTTGCGCCTGAGACCCGCTTTGAGTGTGAACTGGCCGTCAGCCTCTTCTGCCGAGCCAAGTTGCTCCTGCGCCGTAGGATTGAGCTTTTCCGGGTCCTCGGCGGCAGCCGCCCCAGCAACATTGGATATCTGCTCGGTACCGATGGTGGCATCTTCTAGCATATGAGCCCACGGCAGTGCGAAGGATAGGGATTGTGCGGGCTTGTTCGCGCCGGCTGCGCCCTCCTCCCATCGACTGCTGAGTGCTATCTCGCCCCACAACCGTGATTTTTCAGATACCAGCTCTTTCGTCTCCAAGACGTTTTGGTTGCCGCTGCTCCTTAGCTGTGGGAATGCCGACTGGGCAACTGCGCCGATCGCCATTGTCGAAGTAGTAGAGTTGCTGCGTAAAACGTCAACCACACTAGGCCCGTTTACACCCTCTGCTTTGGCCTTCGTTATGACCTGAAACAAGTCGGCAACCGCGCGCTTGGCTATGTATGAAGTATTATGTCCGAATGTGCTATGCAAGGCCTTTGGGTCTGGCGGCAAACGTCTGGCTATGTCGAACAGGGTCGCATTGGGTAGGATGAAAAGAGGATCCTCATCCTCACGGCGTGCAACTTCATCTCGCCACTTGTGCACCGCTCGGAATACCGCGAACTGTTCTTTAGTGAATGTGCCCGAAGACTGCCTGAGGAGCAGGTTGTACCAGCCATACGGTCCTTGACCTCCTTCGGCGTCATACACAATCTTCTCGTAGCGGCGCAATGATGTTTCCTTGGACCGATCTAGAACGTGGCTGATCAAGTCCTTCTCCGGATCGTTTCTGTCTGATTTCTCTAAGAGCTCGTTCCGTATCATGTCGTATATGTAGAGAAGGTAGTGCGTATCTGACCGCGCATAATAGAACATCTCCTCAGGGATCGGACTGCTCTAAAGGTTAGACTCCAAAAGCCGAGATAGATCTAGAAGCACATACCGTATTCGCCAATCCGCCAACTGATACTTCTTGTCGGCATCGAAGTCGACGAAACGCTTGAGAAGGTATGCCAAACCTCGCCCTGGATATCCCAATGTCACCGCAGCTTCATATGTATCAAAGAGTCCTACGATATACAGGCCGCAGTCCCTCTGGAGCCACATGATATCCATGTAAGCACCTTGCAAGACCTGTTATACGGTTAACAAACGACCCTGAACAGATTGTTTGCACTGTGTCTGACCTTGATAATCTTGGGGTCGGCGAAGACCTCGTTCAGGACTTCGAGCTTGTGGCGCCACGGCTGTAGCGTATCGATGATCCAGTCCTTCTCCCGGGTGCTGATCTGCATGAGCGAGAGAAGACCCGAATACGTCCTGAAGTCGTGATGTTCGGTGTCGATGGCTATTTCGGTAACCCCCTTTAGTTCCTCGAGCATCGCTAGCACGCCTTCGAAGGTGTCGACGTATGTGGCGGCCGTAGTCTCTATTGGCTGGTACTTGATAGGCTCTTTGATCTGGTAGACATGTTCCGGGTATTGGAGCTTTAAGATCTCTGTCTCGTAAGGATGTTTATATCTGAATCTGCTGTCAGCACCCTAAACTGAACTTGCATTCTTGTGAAGCTTCATCCTCCTATTGTGTTTCCTGTTTAGTGCCTTCCTGCTCCTTGCTTCCTCTTCCGGCGTCGACGACACTGGTCGTTCCCGGGGGCCCTCTAACAATGAATAAGGCAAGAAGATAGAATAGTCGTACTGTATAGTTTGGTTCTCATCGTTGAAAGTTCCCAGACTCTGCTCCAGTGGAACAATGGCATGCGGCTTTCTCGTAAGTATCGGCTTCCACGGCGAAGGGTCGAGGTTGTTCGGCTTAATATCGAACTTATCCTGGGGTTTAAGAATATTGGCTCGGCGGATGGAGTGGTCAAGATTGAGAGACTTGGGCTTCTTCGGCGCTGGACCCTATAGAAGTTGATTGGAGGTCAGTGCACATCCCTATGTTATTTTACCAAGTCTAGTCTTACAGCTTCCTCGGTCGGGGCGCTCTTCCTTTTGATTAGGCCCGTATACTCGTCGAGGCAAGTATCGGCCTTCTCGAGCAGGGTGTCGACGACGTCTACGATGCGAGACCAGTGAACATCAATGTCGTCAACATCCTCTAGCTCCGGAGCTCTCAGTTCGGTTCCTTTAGCGGCTGCCTTGATCAGCGACGAGGCGAGCGTCAGTAAGTGTCCATTTGTCTCGTCCAGCCGCTCGTCGACTTCGGGGTTGCTGGCCTTCTGAAAGCTGAGATCTTCAGCGGCGAGCTGATTGGTGGTTCGGGTGGCAGCGATTAGGGCGGTCTGAATCTTCTCTTGGAAGGACTTGAAGTCCTGAGAAGGATCCATCGTCGCTGTCGTCGCGGCGGCGCGTCACACGCGTCGATGTCGTCGAGTAACTGCGGTGTGGTGTTGATTAGGTGAATTCGAGGGTCCTAACCTAAATGAAATGCGCCCGATATCAGTTTGGTTGGAGATCTCGAAAATTTCTGGAGCTGTGCAGTCGCAGTGTCGGCGGAACTTGCACCGTAACCCAAATGAACCCAGTACTTGCAGAGTCCACCTTGCTCGGATCTATGCTTAGGTTGCCGGTACTTACATGTTGCTAGCGGATTACAACGAACGGTCTCTTGTTTTTTTGGGGGGGGGGCGGCGCTAAGATAACGATAAAGCACGCCAGCCTCGGACCTTTGAGCACATACAGCACCCGGTACAAGAAGAACACATACATGGGTTGACCTTGGCATAGCATGGAAGAAGATATCTGAGGTCACTGCCGTCATTGCTTCACATGATATTTGTTACCGAAGCCTACATTTCAACACCTGAAAGAGCGCGGCCGTCACTTGAAATTGCTATATATTCCGCTCCAGTTATCTAACAGCCATCTTAACACCGAACATGTCCGCTTCGCTTGCTCCAGAATGCAACGAAGTTAAGGAGTAAGTTCTGTCCCAGTGGGCACTTCATTAGTAGTTTATGTGAAGTGAGCTAATCATATCTCATGCCCTAAGGCGGTACGACACTTGCTTTCTTAAGTGGTATAGCGAGAGTGGGTGCAGGCGGGCTTCCTACTTATTACTCCCTAGAGCGTCTCGATTCGCTGACACGGCGGGTAGAGTATCTTCGAGGCAACGGAAAGACAGATGATAATGAATGCGCCAAGCTCTTCAATGATTATCAGAAATGTTTAAAGGCATGCTGCAGCTGGCTCCTTGCTCCTCCTTGGGAGTATAGTCGTTTAATGGTTACTTACGAGGCTACTATCCAGGTCGCGCTTAAAGAACGGGGGATAGATAAGTTGATAGAGGATGCTCGCGAAGACCAGAAAGAGAATGACGCTCTTCATATGAAACGAAAATGAACTCGGGCCTTGAAGCCGTAAAATGCAAAAGATGGGAATCAACAGCCGAACACTTGGAACGAGGCACAGAAGGCAAAGTAAGTATCGCCACCCATGTGGATTTCGCCTGTCATCAAGAGACATTTGCCGGTGCTGCATCTTGCTGACTTACCCTCGAGGCTACTAATCAAAGGAGCGGCCATCGGCTACCGACACGGATGATTGGGTGTAGTTTTGATGGAGAAGGATCCAGGCTTGAGAAGGGTCCGGGGACTTGAAGTTCAGGCGATCAATCTCCTCGATTTATTACGGAGTACTCTCCTCTGATTGGAAGTTGGGTATGGCAAACTAGATCTCTTCACTCATTCACGCTATTAAATACGTTAAGCTATTCATCTCAACGCGGCAACGATTCATAGATCTCGGATCACGGATTAGACTCAGATGATGGCGTCTAGACCGGCGCTAGAAGCGTACAGGCTGACTGATACTGCAGACACCTTAGGTACAGTTAAATCTCTATTATCACTAGTGTGATGCAGTGGGTGAGAACAGCGTCCGATTGGTAGATGGGTACTTTGGAGCTTTTTTCTTAATCGAACCGATGAAAAGATAGAAGAATATGGAGATGCACCGGAATTATTCGTCCCATATCCATTTATTGTTAACAGGATGCGACTGCAAGGGTCCAGCGCAACCATCACACTTTCACCGTAACAACCTCCGGTCCCTCCTACGAATGCGAAATCCAAACTTAAAAAGCCTAATAATAACTTCATATCTATTTTGCGATCAATCACGTCAATCCCACAACAATCCAGGCACGCACGTCGTCTTTCCCGCGCCTACCAGCCCCATCTTTCAAGCTTGGCTATGCATCTCACCGACCACGGATATCACTAATCTCAAATCTATCCTGGTAAGGAGTAGTCTAGCCCTTCGGACTACTTCGAAGCTTTCAAGCTATTACGTAGGCGCCGTAACCCCCCGTCTTGCCAACAGAGTTGTCTCGTTCTCCTGGAATACCCTCCTTTCTAATACAGTATTACAACAACCACAACACCACTGACTACATCGACGGAATTGACAACGATATTGCAGTGACCCCAACATATGCTTTCAGAGGATGCGACCACTCCTGCTGCAGCAACGATAACCGTCCTATGCACCCTTTCTCTATCCTCACCCTAGCGATCTTTGTAGCTGGCTACATCACTGCTCGATGGGATCTGGTCACTCGCCTCTATGAGCTTGCAATTTTCGCCTGGGATAAGGGGGTTATTGTACGTTTGCCCTGTCACGACTACATCCTAAGTACATACGCACAGCATGCCATACATTTCAGTGGGCTCCTTGGTTTGGCTATCGGCTGACGACGAGTCCTGTACAACTCGTAGCTTCGCATCGCTCAGGGATTCGCATTTCTAACTCTCGCCTTCGTCGCCGTATTCATACCCGTGCAGCATATAGCTCAGACCGAGGCTCAGCTGGTACGACGACCTGCCCTCCCATCCTGCTACCCTCGAGACATATGGCGGCCCTCCGGCTAACAAACCACTCACTGAAGCACCCGCGGTCGCCGGGCTTGGGGATATCTGCTCGAGAACAACTGAGGCGCAGGGGCTCCTTCTAGGCGGAGTGCTCTACGCCCCCGTATTGTCATGCCAGAGAATGGTGGTTTATTAAGAGTATTCTGGCCGATCGAGATCGGGGCATCCGAATTCCCCGGCGTCATCGTCGGCTGGAGGAATTCCGCGCTTGATTTTGTCGTCGTTGCTGTCTTGGACCATGTTGAAGTGAGCACGCATCGTCCTATCGTCATAAGACAGATCTGACGTCCGGGCCCTAATCCTCTCACAGCCAAGGAGCGTCGAAAATGCCCTGAAGACGGGAATACTCCTGCGCAGTGCGCCGTATCCTATACCGCGAATTTTCGAGCTTTGTGGACAACCATCTTTGCACGTGTTGGGCATTAGCAATGCCCATGCAAATCTCGAATTGGATCCGTCATGGATACGAGCGACGACGACGCCGCCCCTTCGAGTACCCAGTATCTCCTGCCCAAAAGCTTCGAGCATCCAGACCATCTTGTTCGAACGACCTGTCCCACATCGAATGCAGTACATATCCTTGAACCCCATTGCGCTCGCACTTACGGACAAGGGCGACATTTCCTCTCTTTACAATCTCTCTGACACGTCCGAGGCCGAGGAGGAAAAGCAGGAGCGACGAAATCAGGAGAAGAAGCGCCAGCTGGTTGAGAAGTTGAAGCAGCACTCGGTTGTTCAGCATGCGCCCAGCCGGAAGGACAAGGCACTGCCCAAGATCGTGAACCAGATCAACTGGAACTGGGAACTCGAGAGTTTGCTGCAGAAGAATGTCCCCCTTATCGGAACGCGACCCAAGCGCACCCTCAGCGTCTCCGAGCGTGTGGTCGAACAGGCCACCACCATGCGAGACTTCGTCATCCTGTGGATATGGGACAAGATAATACTCTATGTATTTCCCGTCATCCGAAGATTATTCACGGGTCTACTTCTCTGTCACCGGCTACTGGCCGAGGTGCTGCTCTGCATCTTGGAATGGAGGGCTCGCCCGAACTCGCCCGCCCTTAAGGACATTTCTGCCACGGCACAGCAGGTTGAAATTCGGCTCCAACAGTTTTGCTACTGGCCCATGCAGTATGTTAAGCTGCGCTTGCGTAAGAATGACTGGGAGAGCGTGACAACGAGCCATCCAGACTATATCCGATTCTACAACAGCCTCTGGCTCGTGGCTAACGATGTGATTATCGGGATGGCTCTGGGGTCTTATATCATCGAAAATGCACACTGGGTCGCGGAACAAATCAGCGTCTTGCTCGGGAAGTACACCGTCAGTGCCCTACAGAGCGGTATCGAGTGGCTTATGGGCTGGCCGGCTGGTCTGAAGCTGAACAGTGAGCTGGCGCTCTTCTTGGGTGACCTGTTTCTCTGGGTTATCGACTATTGGTCCAATTGCATCGACACCCTGAAGCCGTTACTACCCCATATTGTGTGGTTCATTGGTTTCTCCAGCTTTGCTGGTGCTAGTATGCCAATCGCCATGTTCTCGGACCTGCTGTCCGCCCTCACACTACATATCTACTCGTTTTATCTTGCCTCTGCCCGCATCTTCCACTGGCAGCTTACCATTCTGCTCTCCCTGTTCCAACTCTTTCGAGGCAAGAAGTATAATGTTCTTCGAAACCGTGTAGACTCGTGCGACTACGACCTTGACCAGCTTCTAGTCGGCACCATCCTCTTCACGCTTCTGTTCTTCCTCCTGCCTACGGTAGTCGTTTTCTACCTCAACTTTGCCCTGGCGCGCATGGCTATCATCTCGCTCAAGGCCGTTTTCGATACCATGCTTTCGTGTCTAAATCATTTCCCCCTGTTTGCCTTGATGCTCAGGGTTAAAGATCCTCGGCGGCTTCCGGGTAAGTTATCTCCTCGCAGCGATTGGAGCAAGCCCCATTTCCCCTTTTGCTAACAACCAATAGGCGGCATCCGTTTTGAACTTCGTGATACCCAAGATAGACTTAGTGTTAATACCGTACCGTCATCCAACTCCAATTCCTCTCGGCCGCCTACCTCGGTCATCTTTCTCAAGGTTTGCAATCCCGCTCTCCCTTGGTCTAGCGCGCCCTTTTGATCTAATAAGATACAGCCGATCCCTCTCACGTTTACCGCCATGTTCCACCAGTACTCCCAGATGGGCCAGAGAATCCGCAAGCACTACCTGTCGCCCAAGGTCCTGTTCTGTCTCGTAACGGGCCGCTTGGTGCCCCCAATCCACCGCAAGAACCTCTACGCCCTGCAGTACAGCATGCTGCCAGCGCGGCGGGCCGGCATTCTGGAGATGTGGGAGACGCTCAGCTCGCTGCCGGCCAAGAAGAGGCCCGTCTTCGTGAACCCATACAAGTTCCCGCAGCAGCCGAACCCGGGTCCGATGAACGGCAGGAGGCACGTGAACGGGCGGGCGAGAGGGATTTGATAGATATAGGAGCGGGGTGAAGTTACGGGCCGAATGAACGATAAGTGGCGCCCGGTGGCCGGTCGAGTGTGTGTGCGTTTAGAAAGCGTGGCGTTGGGGCGGTGGAGGGGAAAAATACATGTATTCAATACAGGAATGGGATAGACGATAGGTCCCGGGATGGCCGCCGGTGTTTTGTTAGCCTAGGCTAGGGTATGAGGAGTAATATTCCTTCCTGCGTAATGACGAAGGTTCTGTATACATGACGACGGACGGAGACGTGCATTGGGGAAGCAAAGGCTTTAAATATGCTTTAACAATACTCGGTATCAGAGAACTGTTAGATGCCGTCGTTCGCCATCGTCACGATTTGGGTAACATGGCTAAACGAGGCGATTGGCGCCAACCGCGAGGACCCCCGAGCTGCTGAGCAGGCAGCTTGGAGGGACTTTTACCTCGCCCCTTGCATCCTGCGCACACTACACGCGCGCATTGAATCAAGCCCACATCGAGACAGGGCGGCGCTTTGTCCGAGCCGTCCTTGCACTCGGAGAGCTTCTCGATCGGTTTCGGTTATGCTATTCTGCAAAATTAAATTCAACAAAGCTCAGGGCCCAGCCCTTGGCCCATATCCGTCTAAACCACCTCGTTCGATATTCTTCTACGCATACGTAAAACATCGCCTGACCAACATCTGGTGCAGCCGACGAGCCACGTCATCGCCTAGCTGGGGGCCCTGCAAGGCCGACTGAGTACCCAACTCGCAAGAAACGCGACGGAGCGCATCACGATCACGAACACGCTCTGTATCTTGGGTAGTGAGTGCTGCGATCTACCTACATCTCTCCCCGTCCATGCGCTTTGGCCTCGCGTGCGTCTCCGCCCTCCTCCCGGGAGCGGATAATACCTCCGGGAGGGGCCTTCCGCTGGAACTCGGCCGGCGCCGGGGCCGCAGAAGCTTCCACCCACGGCGCGAGCTCCTCGTTTCCCGGCGGTTCCGGAACGCAACCGTCGTGGTGATGCCTTCCCGGTGTCGGTGTCGCTGCCGCTGTCGAACTCATCTCGTCGCCTGGGACGGGACGAGCGAGGTGAAGGTTTTTATTTTTACCTTTTTAGGTGATATTTGTCTATTTGCGATTAGTAGGAGTAGGTAGATGGCTTCGATTAGAGGCGTGCGTGTGTGGTGGATGGACGAAGTGTGTGAAGGGAGATCTGCTAGTAGGTTGAGGGAGTGGATGTCGAAGGGGCTGAAAAAGGGAGACTGGGTTTTATAGCCACGGGTTCTGTGAGCTCTGAGTGTTTGTATAGAGCAGGCATGGTCCTCATGATGCTTCTTCGTGTCCCTGAGTCATACGCCTGTTTGTAATGCCCAGTAGTCATGTCATGCGGTTATACTTTGCTACATATGAGTCGACATCGATTATCCTACACCAAATCCCCATTCTCCAATGGTTTAGGTGGTCGCTCAGCTAAGATGGGAACGCGGTGCCGAACCCACAGTTCGTAATCGAAAAAGGCCATGCCCACGTTTCTCGGCGGCTCCATGTAAAGAGGGCGGATTGAGCAGTTGAGGATGTTCTATGATATGTAGTAAAATTATTCCGTTTGGAGACATTGAAAGCTGAGAACACTAGCACTCTATTACGCCGTCTACCTCATCACAGGATTGTCTCTCTCAGGGAGACAACAACCACAAGGGGATACAAAAAGCAATACAGGATATCAGGGCCAAACCTGCTACCGAGTAAGAAGCCATAAATTAATGGATAGAATGACTTAATGCCTGGACTTCCCCTAATTCTTAAGGGCAGCGCCTCATCTATATACATGTATGGCCTCGCCAGTGGGTTACTGAGACTAGGTATGGGGTGTCTACAAGTTTTCCTGACAGCACGGTCAAAATTAGTGATGTCTCCCTATTTTAATTCATTGGTAACTTCGGACCCTACATAATGAATTATCCTAACAATGAATGGGATATATTTTTACAATAACAACCACTCTTTATACCTTCATTCTGCAATATCTTAATAACCATTTAATTTATTTATTTCGGGTAAAGATGGTTAGTTTTGACCGTAAGCGGAAAATTCAAGACGTTAAGAATTTTATTGCGGAAGATAATTCCGAGACCTTTGCAAACGTACGATTCGGTATATCCCAGCTGACCCTGTTATACCGCGTCCATAGTTCCAAATCGCGTTCCGAAGTTAAAACTAACTCGCGTAAGCTTTCGGATTAGGGAAAACAAAAGTGCGTCAATTGGATAGTTATTATTTTTTTAAAAAAAAAAAAAAAAAAAAAATATACGGCTACGCTCCGACAAAAAGATAGGTTCGTTAAATAGCCGAAACTTTATTAAGCCTTTTTCAACTGCAACTGCTTCAATGTGTGATGTCAGAGTTTCTCATAAGGACTGTAATCTGACTTGGTTAACGGGGGGTACACGGGGCTAGGGAAATGAAGAGGGATAGGGGGAGGGCCGTTATGGTGGCAGCTGATGGTGTTGATGGTAAATTATGTATTATTGATAAGATGACCCCCCCACCAACGGGCCACCCCATCAACGGGCCGCCATTTCCCATACAAAATCAACAAAACTGCATACCTATAATTAATTAACAAAAATAGA
>QJNY01000290.1:0-103018 GCA_004155945.1 Monosporascus sp. mg162
GGCCCGTTAACCCCCCCCCCCCCCCCAATTGGGCCTCCTAATTGGGCCCCCTATCTTTAGCGCATAACAAAATTTAACACCAAACGTTTTAAGCGATAAAACTTAACAACGTAATAAGAAACATATAATGATTTTTACATTAATCAATTCGCCTTTCAAAGACGATCATGATGTATATTTTTAACCGCGATTTGTTGCAAAAAGACAGGTTGATTTCGAACGCGAATGTAGGTGAAGCTGTTGCCATAATTTCGAGACCTGTAAAACGTTAGTTTCTTTAACAATTTTTTTTTTTTTAGATTTTTCGATTTTTGCAACTTCTTTAAAGCGATTAGCTTTCGTTATCCTAACCCTTCCGTATATACAAATTTGTATGGTTATTTCGGCCATTATTATTAGATCTCGTCGATTAACGTCTTTAGGTACGTTAGCTTTTGTTTCTTCGATTTTAAACTATTAAATATTATAGGGTTTATTCCTTTCCCAAGTACCGCATAAGCCATTAGAAAATTAGAAGCCCTGATATTATCCGTGAGGTTATCAGCGAGATAGCTTACTGCCTTTTTTACGTTTTTAAAGCCTTGTACCCGGCTGAGACCTTGAAAGCTTATCGCGATAACTTTATTTTTCTTCAGTTTTTTCTTCGAAGACCTTTGCCGCTTGGCTGAAGGCGGCATCCCTTCCACTGCTTGTAACGAATGTACCGTAAGTTGTGAGTTTATTCCTCCATCGCTCGACAGCTTTACAGTAATATTGGGGTCGAATTTGCTAGTTCCCGCCTTAGCTTTAAAAGATTTCGACTTTTTTGCGGCTTCGTTACTGTTTTCTCCCGAAATTATGCTTTTATCGCTAACGTTACCTTTGTTAGGTAGATCGGATTTATTACCGGCTTCCTTGATGAATTTTCTTGAAGCGGTTTCCTTAGCGAAAGCGGTACGATATTGAATTAGAACAGGGCTCATCGAAGTTGCTGTACGCAGAACATCTTGATCAGTGCTTGGGAAGAATGTCGGGCTTCTTTTCTATCTCTGGAGCCTTGATGCTATATGAAACTGCATAGAAGAGTTGTCAGGTCAGCAATTTATAGACCATCGCTGACCTACTGCCATAGCCGAGTAGATTGCCGAGGTACCCAGCGGTGAAGCAGATGGAAGTAGCTAGAACTGTGGCTGCAATAGTAGCTGCAGTGGCTGGCAATAGCAGTTGCAGTAGCTGACAATAGCAGCTGCAGTAGCTGGCAATAGCAGCTGCAACCAGCAGCTGCACCCATTCCTGCACCCCACTCCACTTCAATATAAGTCCTTATTCGCGAAAGGTTTTTTGCGAAGCTACGCTGCGTTAGGATCTTTTTTTAGGATAATTTTGCATTTTTCTTCGGGTAGGAGAGGGATACCTTTTTTAGTTTCCCTATTACCGTTCGTTTCAAATGGGACCGCCGCCAAATATTGCATTTACCGTTTCCTTGTTTCCATGTACTTCGCCTTTATCGTATTACTGAATTGGGACGGGGAGACTTATTTCAGATCAGAGCATCTTTAAAGAGCGGGTCACGATAGAATAGCCGAGTATAGCGGTAATGAAGGCAAACGCAAAACTGTATTTCGGTAGTGTTAAACCAGACTTTAGAATAGACATGAGTATATAAGGTAAGTGGACGATAATGAACATGTCTCCAGGGTTGCGCCGGCGAAAAGAGCTCCTAAAAATACACATGTAAAGCTGACTAATTAATCAGCCAAGCCATGCCCCCTGGCCTGGCACCCTGCACCATTTCATTACCTTTTTATAGCTGATCGGCAACGCGTAACTTTATATCAGTAGCAAAGTCTTCGTATACGGGCTTTAGTACGGCAGGGCGTTTGATTGCGAATTTGTTTTTTACTACATAAGACGAAAGTAGGGTTATAAAGATTTTAGTGGATTCGGCGTTCTATCGCGCTCGAGGGCTTAAGCCCCATTAGAGTTTTTTTTTCGGCTTTTTTGGAAAGTTATTTTTTTGCGAAGCCTTTTGTGAAGCATTTTGTAAGTCCTCCTTTTGTGAAGCCTTTTGTAAAGCCTTTTGTAAAGCCTTTTGTAAGTTTTCTTTCTGTAAGTTTTTCTTAGCTTTGTTAAGGTTTTTCGTGGAGCGTTTTTTTTTTTGGCTCTGATTAAGCTGATTAGATAATGGATCAGGTTGTAATTCGTTTAGAAGGGACGGCGGTGGCGTATTTTTAACGATAATCTTTCCGCTTGTATTATCGTGAACGAAACCGGAGTCCTTAGGTACTGTCCTTTCGAATTAGAGTGTCCTAGGCCAACTTAGCTTCTGAAATCACACACCTTTTTTGCAACACAACTGTTAAATTTTGATATACCGGGTTTCAAAGCGATATATCTTAACAACAAAATTGCTGTAGCCGTACAGCTATATATCATTATGTAGCCCTCGTCGAGGGCTACATGTTGATACCAGGTATATTAGTGTAGCTATTATATTCAATAAACAGCAGGTCTTTGTTTAACAATTTTCCATTTAGAGCTTATATTTCTTTTTTTAATAATTTAACTAATATAATAGCTATAAAGGTGCATGCGGTATCATTATGTAGCCCTCGGCGAGGGCTACATGATTATATTTAGCTGCACTTTAACGATCTTTATATTATTAAGATATATCGCTTTGAAGCCCGAAATATCCAAATTGATTATTGGAACGGCTTTAAAGTCAATTTTCGTACGTAATAGCAATTAGATACGCCTTGCTAAAAAAGGCTTAATGCGGGGTTGGCTTAATACAGCCCCGCTCTAAACCTTTTTTGGGAAAGGTTTCCCGCTGTTAGCTTAAAAATACTAACACCTTACTAAGCCTGTTTTAGTAAGGCGTTTCCCAATTTCTATTACGTACGAGAAACAACTTCGAAATCGTTCGAAGTGATCAATTTGGATATTTCGGGCTTCAAAGCGAGATATCTTAATAATGCAAAGGCCGTTAAAGCGCAACTATACATAATAATGCAGCCTTCGCCGAGGGCTACATAATAATACCGCATATACCTTTATAGCTATTGTATTGGTTAAGTTATTAAAGAATATATAAAGTTGAAATGGAAAAATCTTACACAAAGACCTGTTGTTTATCGAATATAGTAGTTACACTAATATACCTGGTATCAATTTATAGCCCTTGACGAGGGCTACATAATGATATATAGCTGCAAATTGGGAGACTTCTAATTGTTAAGTATATCGCTTGAAAGCGTATATTCGAAGTTAAACATTGCGTTGCAACAAAGGTGTGTGATTCAGCAGCTAAGTGGGGATAGGACACTCTGATTCGAAACGACAGTACGAACGTTGAATCCTCGCCATCCTTCCCCTGAACGGCGGAAGCGTTCGGTTGAAAGAATCCCATCTTTTTTTTAAGGGACCAGGGTTGCGAAGCTATCGCGAAATAGCTAAAGCGACTGCAAAAAAGGGCTGAAACGCCGATTCGGTAAAATCACGATATCATCTCTACTTACACATATGGATAGCGTCAGCTAAGAAGGCGGTGACTGCTTTAGGGTTAGGGCTCTGGGGTGGATACGAATGATACATGTAAGTCCCCAGTTTTATTATGTGTACTAATGTACACGTTGTCAATAAGCCATTAAGCTATTAAGAAGTTTGTCGATCTGGCCCTAAGTGGCGGGTCGGGAAATTAACCAACCCGATACCATAACGGACCCACCATTACGAGCGCCGCCTACGGACCGGAAGCCAGAGAGCCAAGACTCCAATGCCCGCGAAGCAGTCCATCCTTAGCTATACTAAGAGACTGCATATGCGGAAATTTGGAATTCCATCTTGCCAGTAACAGGAAGAAGAGTAAGAGAAGCGAAACAGAAGGAGAGGAGAAAGTTGAACCGAGTGGGAGGAACCAAGAGCGAAAAGAAGGGACAAAGGAACAGAAAGGAGGAAGCAGAGAGCCTAAGGTAAAAAGGATTGAAAAAAGAGGAGAAGATAGCAAAGTATGCGTTCGGAAGCGAGGCAAAATGGGGCTAGTCACCTATATTAACCTTAGGCGCCAGACGTTCGACGGTTCGACTATAAATAGAGAAGCTAAAGGAAGCTCTCCCTTGGCCGTACGATGCGAATCCGGGCTATAGATCCTCCTTTTTATGCATAATCAGACGACAGCTTATGCGGATTCATGCAAGGCAGACTGTTGCCATGCAATGGAGTCCATCCGTCATTAAGCGAGCAAGGAACAAGGGAAAAAAGTCCTTTTAAGGTGGGCGATGACGTGACCCACGTGCGGCCTATTATGAACGATCTGGCTTCTAAATTTATTGGAACTTTGTTGGTAAGATCCGTTCGAAAACCTCCATGGTGTGAGGTTGCTTCTGCCTGCTGCTGCTGTACCAAAGGGACCTTCTCGGATTATCCATGCCCCTTTTCGATTCCTACCCCACAAGATTTCTGGGATGCTATCTGCTCCTCCGCGTAACTTTTTCCATAAGCAAATTGTCTGCATGAAAGAACTGTGATCAGTCGGTCTTTTCGTGTAACTTCTGGGTCCTTCCTTTCGAGGCAATGGAGCCGTACCACGCAAGCAGAATCTTCCAGTTTCCAAGGGGGTATTACAAACGCAAATCCTTCCGACATCACTGCCGAGCCGTTTCCTTTGGTATCGCCGATTCCTTGCCCACGTACTGGCAAGGCGGATTCAGGACACCCCAGCATGGTAAGCATACCCCCCTAACCGAAGGCGAGGCAGAAAGGCAGCGTGACTGGGAGGAATCTGAACGTTCTAAACCCTTACGCAGACTTTGGGAAAGGCGGATTTAGAAAGCATGATACCGATAAGCAAGCGATAAAACGACCAGGCGTAGGGATGGCAAAGCAGAAACATAGGGGTAACGACAAGGAAAGGACTCGATTTTCAACTTTCCATTAGGCGGGAACTAGGACCTGTTAAAGATTGATTCCGGACGATCTACAAGGGAAATTAGCTATATGGCAGCCTCGATACAACTTCGCCTTTTAATTTCGGCGTTTACACTCAGCCTCCGAGCTCCTCCTGGTTCGATAAGTTACACGAAAGATAGATCTGCTATTTCCGGCTGCCTCCTTTAATGCTGGTGGATCCAGCTCGAGGACTATGCCTCCTCGATCTGCATCGGCTACTCCGGAAATGCTGTTCGTGAAGCTTTTAATGCTGTATGATGCTGGCTGGCCCCTGAGGCAGGTATGATGCGAGACTCCTTAATTGGCCACTATTCAGGCATAAATGCCTAGGGAGGTATCATTCATGCCCGCCCCTGGCTTCGCTGCCAGACGACTTCCTTCTCCACTCTAGCCTTCACCGAAGAGTTGTGCTATTCGCACATTAGTTTTTTAATAGAAGCTGCACATTACTTTTTTTACACTCGCCATCGGCCCGTCAGATTTCTGACAGCCCGTTGAACGCCCTTTTCAGCACGCTAGAAAATGTGTCAGCTAGCAGGAGGTGCGCTAGCTGTCAGATATAGGGGACATCAGTTGTGTTGTTTTTGGATAACTAGCTGCAGACGCTCTAAAACGCGCACTCCTCTTTTTATGGAGTCTAGTTACGGAACCTATATGTTCCGATCAGAGGGAGCGTTTCCGTAAATGGGGTGCTAGCGCACCCCCTACTAGCTGACACACCCCCTTAACGCTTTGACGCAGTAATGGCGTTAATCACTTCGTTTGTTCACTTTTTAAAGCCGCAGCCTTTCATTTTACCTTTCCTCCGGCAATTATATCCTCCTGATCGGCCAATTCCTCCTTTAAAATTACTCGCAGGTTGTTCCTCCGCCGATCGAGGGCTTCCGTAATATCTATTAATTTTAGCTGCTTTCTGAAATGCTTAAAAGGTTCGCGTATCAGGGCTTTGGTTAGCCCATCAGCCAGCATATCGCCCGTAGGTATATAGTTTACTTTAATTATATTCTTTTTTGCGGCTTTTCGTAATTAGTAGTTATGTATATTTACATGCCGCAGTTTCGTTTGAATAGGGCGATATCGGCGTTAATAAGCCGTATAGTTTGTTAATTATCGTATTATATATTTAACGGTTTATTATTTAAGGTAACTTTTAATTTTTAATTAGTCGAAAGTTAAATAAGGCCATTTTTGTAACCTACGTAAAGGATAATAATTCCGCTTTTATTATAAAAATAGTTATTATGTTTTATTTATTTACTTATTATTTTATTACTTTTTTAAATAATTTTATAACGTAAGTTTAGAAACTTTTTTAATCGATTATATTATCCGTAAAAAAAGTATCGTTTTAGGTATTTAACGAATCTTTACCCCCGAACTATAACGTTAACGTTTTGGTTCCGATTAAGTATAATATAATTCGATCGGCCGTTTTGTAATATATGTTATTAAGGTTTAGATTAAATCGGGCAAATCGGGATACCGTAAAAGTTATATTAAGTTGCGTATTAACTGTTACGTACAAAATAGAACCGACCTTTTTTTGGTATTTGTTAACGGAACCTGGATAAGTTAAATTAGGATTCGGCAATAACTTAACGTTCGTTATTAGCGTATCTGGAAAGTTATTTAAATTTTTTTTGGAATTAAGTTAGCTAATTTGTTTATAAAGTTTAATTAAGAAAGTTAAATTTTTTTTTCAGTTTTGTCTTTAATTATTTCGATACCGAGGAATTACTGCAGGTTTTTATTTTTTGTAAAAGTATACTGTTTTCGTATCTGTTGGATTAACTGATCGACGAGGTCTTAATTTTTCTTGCGGTATGTTATAATAATATCGTTTATAAAAAACAAAGTAAATACCTTTTAACGAATAAAATAATAAAGTTCGTAAAAAACGGGACAAAATTTTAATTCAGTAAGTATTTTAATAAGGTTTTTCTACTATAGTAATAATAACTCCCTTAATCCATATAATACCTTTATAATTAAAAGAATTTTGTTACGTTACGAATAATTTAAAAGCGTTTTTATATATATTTCGTAAGGTAGGTTAGCGTTAGCGAAAACGTTTATAACGTTATATTGTTTAAGTTTTAAGTTAAACTTAACTACGATAACGATTAAGGTTTGAAACGATTTTTTAGTTAATATAAATACGTATATATTGCTATAAACGTTTTTAAGCTGTTAATTATTTCGTATAACGAAATATACCTTATATTTTTGTAATTAATTATACTTATTAAATTTATAAACGTATATTTATATATATTTTAAAAACTTATTTCCCTTTAGCGAAAAACTAATTAACGGCTTTTCAGGATTATATTTTTTTTATAGTTTTATAAATAAACTTTTTCGGTTTTACGAAATATCTTTTTTAACGGGTATATATTTAGCTTTTTATGGCTTTACGGCGGTGGTAGTAAATCGCATTTATGTACCCGGTTTAGTAACTTAAATATTTTTTTATATGTTAAGATATTATTACTTTTCCGATTACGGTAACGCGTACTTTAAGTAACAAACTTCCTTAAATTTCCGCAGTTTACCGGCCGATTATCGTACGTATTAATAAAAAAAGTTAAACGTTTTGTATTAAAAGTAACTTTTTATACCTTATATTCGTTTCGGATAATACCTTTTTAATACGGAATATACGGAGGGTTTACGTTTATTACCCGTAAAATGCTTTCTTTTTTTACTATTACTTTAGATTAAATAAAGTAAGGGAAACTTAGGGTTACTTTTATTTTTTCCGTCGGCTTAATAATTATAGCAGTTATTAAAATAAACGATGGCGGAAGCGATAAATTAAGGGATAAAAATGGTTCGAATATAACGGTCGTATAAAGGTAATTAATCCTTTAGAAATAGGTTTATTCGTTATTTTGTACGCATTTTATATTAATACCTTTTTAAAGCCATTTTTTTGGCTTAACCGGTAATTAAATTATTCCGTTTAAATTTTTATTTTCCTTTTGTATATAAGTTAAATGGTTTTTTGCTTGATTAAGTATTTTTACTTATCGGAGTAACTTTTAGACCTTTTTTTTTGTAATATGCAGAAGGTTATTTTTTAAATTTTTGATATTATTTAAAAAGGTGGCTTTTTCGTTAAATTGTACGTTTCGAATAGTAATAACCTTATTGATTAATGGGTTCCAGATTTCGTAGATATTCGTAAATCGGTAGCCGACGAGGTAGCCAATTTATGCTTTAGGATTTAGCTTTTAAAATTTTTGCTTTTTTTTTATGGCGGCAGCTATTATAATATAAGCTATATAGCTATATATTCGCAGGTGGGCTTGCTAAGGCTTCCGATCAAGTATTGCAACGCCGTTTCTGTACGTTAGGTAAATGTAGTAAACCTCGTATGGGTTTTGCCAAAAAAGTGCGTATTTGGGGGTACGGTTATATAGATATACTGCAGCTTTAAAGATATATACGATTAAAAACGAAGGTAATTTAGCGCTATTTCGTATTATAGTCGTTTTTTCCTTAATTATACCTTTTAAATGTTCTGTATTCCCGTTTTGGGCCTGGGTATGCGGTATTAAAAGCTTAAATCTGAAACTGAAAAAAGGCAACTAGAGCATATTTTAAAGTTGATAATTTTTTAAAATTTCGTTGTCGTATTCGAATATTTGTGGAAAAACTTTATCCTGGTTTTTGAGGACTTTTAGGAAGTGTCGAAACGTTATGATTAATATATTTTGCTTTCGATTTTTGAGGTAAATGTCCTAGATGAAATTTAAGTATCTGTCGGTAGTAAACATAACGTATTTGTATTTTTTAGGGTTTTTTTTCGAAGTTTATAAAGTTGATGGCGATTTTTCGTTCTGATCGGAAAGCTTTTTCCTTCGGTTTGCGACGTATTAGCCTTTTGGCCTTCGCTTTGCTATATGCTTAGCATTCGACTGTTATAGGACCCTTTAGGCGGACTTTTTTTATATGGGATTGTAACTGGGCGATTATTTCGGGCTTTGGATATCTTAGTTTTAGGTGCTAAATCGTACCGTTACCGATTTATGATAATCTCGCTGTATATAAGTTAACGTTTCGTTTGTAAGCTGTTAGGGCCGTATAGGTAGCTGTTACGTTAATATCTTTAATAACGAACTGATTAAACTTGTTTATTAACGTAATAACTACTTGATCGTATTTATTTCGAATAAAGTTATTAGTCTTTTTGTTATTTTATTAGTACCCCTTTTTCCCGAGCTGCCGGAAAGATACCAAGTTGTATGCGAAACTTTCGTAATAGGCTACGTCGTATAAACGTAAGGCTTTTATACCGTTAAAATTTCGAAGTATTATATTAACCTTTCCGTATTCCTTAATTAGTATAAAGTTGTTGCTTGCGTATATTCCTTTACTTTATACGGTTGGTTTAAAGTTTAAGAACTTGTTAATAAGATTAAAAATATAGATCGTAGACTTTAAATTTAAAATTGATAAATTTTTTAACGCGTAAAACGTAACGTTTATCGTATTACGTTAATTAAAGATTAAAAAGTACGTTAGGATTTGCTTTATTTCCTGTAAAAGTTAATCGGTTTTTTAAATAATTAATTTATTTATAAACTTTAATAAACGTTTAATTTTTTCTTTTAAAGATTGATCGGAAGTAATTCGATATTGGACGTATGTAAATATTCTGTCGTTAAATCGGAACTTTTTTAGGGCTTTGCTAGGGAATATATAAAAGTATTAGGGTAATATATGGTAGGAGCTTAAGGAAGCTTTGTAACGAATACCTTGCATATTAGATTTCTGTCGCTTTTTTTTGCTTCCGTTTCGGTCCGTTTAAGAACCTTTACGATTATTACGTTTCGATCCGCGTTTTTAGGCCTTTTCTTGCGGTAAAGGGTTAATGTTTTTAATATTTTTTTAATTAAAATTGCTTTAACCAAAAGGATTTATTGGAAACTTTTAAAAAGTTGGAAACGTTGCTTTAATATTTCGTAATATAAATGGGGAATAAGTTAACGTTTAATAGTTTAAAAGGTTAGCAGTTGCTTTTTAATAATTGATTATACCGTTATTAATTTCGATTTTTTTTACTATTTGAAAAATAATCGTCCAGCTTTCCATAATTAAAGTTAAAGTTATATATAAGTCGTTAACTTATATAGTCGTTATTTTCGTTTTTAGGACGTTATAACGTTATTTTTAAGCTATTATATTTTATTACTTTACGATTTATTCGTTTAAATTTTTCGTTAACTTCGAAACTTATTTTAGTTTTTCGTAATACTTTCGTTGGGTATTATTTATAAACCTGTTGTTATATACCTTGCCGGATTCGGCCAAAGTGGCGTATTATTCCCTTAGGCTTTTTCCTGGAAGGAGATTCGTTTTTTTGATCGTTGGAAATACCGATTCTAGGACTTATTTCGTAAGGTTGTTAATTTTTTTGCAAAAGTTTTCGTATTTCCGATTTTCGTAGGTATATGCCGTAAAGGTTTAGGTATAAGTTTGTTTGCCTTTTGTTGTTATCTTAAGTAAACTTATTAGGTAACCCGTATGATCGATTTTTTCGGCTTGTATAATTCCTTCGGAAAAGAAATTAATTATTCGCGTCGTTATTTAACGAAAGCGTTTTTTCGGATAGGAGGTTATATCGGGTTTCGTAGGTTCGACAGGCCATGCATTGTTTTGATTAGGGTCGATATAACGCCAAATACCAAGTGCGTAAGTTCTGGATTGGAATTTGCCTTTAAAACGGTCCCAGTCCATGGGTCCCTTATAAATGACGGAGGACGTCGACGGTACGGTCGCCATTGTGGAGAATGGGGTATATAGGTAATCGTTATTGATGTTCGGCCTATATCGTTTTAGCAGCAGCTGATCAATTGATAATAACGTGATTTAAGCGAATGAGACTCTTAATTGTTAGATATAGGGGACATCAGTTGTGTTGTTTTTGGATGACTAGCTGCAGACGCTCTAAAACGCGCACTTCCTTTTTTATGGAGTCTAGTCACGGAACCTATATGTTCCGATCAGAGGGAGCCTTTCCGTAAATGGGGTGCTAGCGCACCCCCTACTAGCTGACACTAGCACCCCGTATACGGAAAGGCTCTCTTTGATCGGAACATATAGATTCCGTGACTAGATTCCATAAAAAGAGGAGTGCACGTTTTAAAGCGCCTGCAGCTAGTTATCCAAGATAACATAATTAATGTCCTTTACATCTGATAATTAAAAGTTTTATTCGCTTAATTCGCGTTATTATTAATTGGTTAACTGCTGATGAAACGATATAAGCTGTATATTAATAGCAATTATCGATATACCTTATTATCTATAACAGCGACCGTACCGTCGACATCCTCCGATATTTACAAGGGATTTAAGGATTAGGATGGCTTTAAAAGTAAATTTTAATCCAAAACGTACGCGCTTGGTATTTGGCGTTATATTAACCCTGATTAGATAATGCATAACCTGTCGAACTTACGAAACTTGATATAATCTTTTATCTGAAAAAACGATTTGGTTACGTAACGACGTAAGTAGTTAATTCCTTTTCCGAAGGAACTATATAAGCCGAAGAAATCGATTATACGGATCTCTTAATAAATAGACTTAAGATAACGACAAAAGATAAACAAGCTTATATCTAGAATTTCGCGATATATATTTACGAATATCAGAAGTACGAAAATTTTTACAAAAAAAGTAACGACCTTACGACATAAGTTTTAAAGTCCGTATTTTTAGCAATTAAAAAAATCGAATTTCCTTTTACGAAAAAACCAAAAAAAAGTAATACGTCACATTAGCCGAATCCGGCAAAGTATTTAACAGCAGGCTTATAAATAATACCTAACGAAAGTACCGGAAGAAGTTAATGTAAACCTGGAAGTTAACGAAAAAATTAAATAAGTAAATCGTAAAATGGCAGGAAATAATTACCTAAAAATAACGTTATAACGTCCAAAAATGAGAATAGCAACTATATAAGTTAACCACCTATATATAGCTTTGGTTTTAATTATAAAAACCTAAATAATTATGTTTTAAATAGTAAAAAAAGCCGAAATCGATAACGGTACAATTAATTATTAAAAGGTAACTGCTAACCTTTTAATTTATTAAACGTTAACCTATTCCCCATTTATATTACAAAATATTAAAGCAACGTTTCCAACTTTTTAAAGAGTTCTAATAAATCTCTTTCATTAAGGCGATTTTAATTAGGAAGATATTAAGAACATTAACCCTTTACGGCAAAAAAAAAAAAAAAAAAAAGGCCGCAAGGCGTAAGCCGAAACGTAACGGTCGTAAAAGTTCTTAAACGGACCGAAACGGAAGCAAACAAAAACGATAAAAATTGGATGCGCGGGGTATTCGTTAAGGCTTGCTTAAGCGCTTACTATACCTTATTCTAATATTTTTATGAATTCCCTGGCAAACCTTCAAAAGGTTTCCGCTTCAACGATAAATAATTACATACGTTCAAAGTAGTATTACGTTCGATTAATTTTTAAAGGAAAAAATTAAACGTTTATTAATATCTATAATAAAGTTAAGTACTTAAATAACTAATTAATTTTTATAAGAAATATAACGAATTTGAACGTATTTCTTAATCTTTAATTAATATAGTACGATAAATATCGCGTTTTACGCTTCAAAAAATTTATTAATTTTGAACTTAGGGTTTATAATTTCTACTTTTAATCTTATTAACAGGTTTTTAAATTTAGGCCAACCGTATGAGGTAATAAGATATACGCAAGTAATAATTTCGTATCGATTAAGGAATATAGAAAGGGTAATTTAGTACTTCGAAGTCCTAGCAGTATGAAAGCGTTACATTTATACGACGTAACCTATTATAAAAGCTTTGTATGTAACCTGGTATCTTTCCGGTAATTCCGGAAAAAGGGATATTAGTAAAACAAAAAAACAATTTTTTATTCGAAATAAGTACGATTAAGTAGTGATTACGTTAATAAATAAATTTAATTAGTTCGTTATTAAAGATATTAACGTAATAATTACTTATACAGCTTTAGTAATTTATAAACATAACGTTAATTTATATACAGCGAGACCATTACGAATCGGTAACGGTACGATTTGGCACTTAAGATTAAGATATTCAAGGCCCGAAATAATCGCTTAGTTGCAATCTTATACAAAAAAAATCCGCTTAAAAGGTTTTATAACAATCGAATGCTAAATATGTAACAGAGCGAAGGCTAAGAAGCTAATACGTCGCGAACCGAAAAAAAAGCTTTCCGATTAGAATAAAAAATCGCCATCGACTTCACAAACTTCGAAAAAAACCTTAAAAAATATAAATACGTTATGTTTGTTACTAACAGATAACGTCCCATACCACCGAAGGGCGTATACTACCGAGCGGCGCATTTCTATACGCATTCTAATTGCGTAAGTTCATTTCTTTATCATTCAACATCAACAAAATGGAACGCCTTACAAAAGAAACTAGAATGAACTTAGCCGTTCAGGCTAAAAGACAAAACCAGAAACTTAGTTTCAAAAAGCTTTGTTCTATATACGAAGTTACCGAAACTACCTTAAGATCTCGATATCACGGTCGACGCGCCCGAGCCGATATTATCTCTAATTCGCGAAAATTGACGGCAACCGAAGAGAAATCCATTGTCGAACGTATCCTCGACGTAAATACGCGATCGTTTCTTATCCGGCGTTAGTACGTTGAAAATATAGCCAATATATTACTTGTCTAACGCGTTTCAAAACGCGTCGGAATTAATTAGGCGTCGAGATTTGTTAAACAGCAAGAAAAACTTTAAACACGTTTAAATCGGAAAATCGATTATTAACAGGTCTTATCCGAAATCCAGAAACATTTCGCAAATGGTTCGAGTTTGTTCGAGTTACAATGGCAAAATACGGCATCGCAGAAGAGAATATTTACAACTTCGACGAGACTGGATTTTTAATAGGGCTTTTCATAGCAACGAAAATAGTAATTACTAATGCCGAAAAACGTAAAAGGCCTAGACAAACGTAACAATGGAATAAAAATTAAATTATAATTATTTAAGTTCTTAATCTTTAAGGTTAAGCTATACTGTTATTTGTTATTATGGCGGGAAAAAATTATTTTAATCCTCATACCGCGATAACTCATTGCCAGCAGCCGATTAAAAGATCGCATTAAGTAATAATAAATAAACAACAAATAAATTAAATTTCGAATAAATCTAGCATTTTGACAAAGATATTCGGACGCGTACGAACGGTTTAAAACGCCTCCTTATTCTCGACGGCTACGAAAGTTACCATTCGATAAAATTCGAAAAATACTGCGCCAATAATAACATTATTGCGCTTTATATACCCGCGCATTCTTCGCATCGGCTTTAACTTCTTGATATATCTTGTTTTTTTATTTTGAAATGCGCTTATTCGCGGTATATCGCAAATCTAATACGACGCCATTATACCTATATTGCTAAAAAAGATTTTCTCGCCGGCTTCTACGACGCGTTCCAAGCTGCCATAACGTCCGATAACATCAAATCTAAATTTGCAAAAGCTGGTTTTATTCCATTTAGTCCTAATAACGTTCTTTCCGAATTGGAAATTCCTTTAATTATACTTACGCCGACCGTCTCCCCGCTATCCTCCGCCGGTTCCATTCGTTCTCCGCCTGCGAAAACCCCTAGAAATATCAAAACAGTAACGCAGTAATTACGTTATTTGCAGAAAAAGATTAAAAACTAAGAAAGTAGCTCGTTAACTAAATTAACTAAATCGGTTAATTTTTTAACCAAAAGTTACTTACTATTTTTGCACGAAAATGTTTTTCTTGGGGGAAAAGCTCCCCAATTACGCGAAATAATTACATTTTGAGCAAACGTTGTAAAATTAAAAATAAACTTTTTTTTTTAAAAAAAAAAAGAACATTTACTATATAAAAGGGACAAGTTTTTCTAGCTTAAAAAAAAGAGGGTGGTAAAAAAAATGCAGCCAATAACAGCTGGAAAAAGTCGTCGCAAAAGGGTTAAAACCAAGGAACGGAAATGTGGCGTCTGTGGCAAGCCTAGACATAATGCGCGTACTTGTGTAGAAGTTGAAGATACGTCTAGCGAAAAAGAATCCGATTGATTTGAATCAATGCGATGTGTTATTGTTAAGTTATTTGAATTTGTTGTTGCGAGGTGCCAAAAAGTGTCTCGCTCGTTGCCTCATCGAGATCAGGCCCTATTTTTGAGGTTGTGGCTGCGCCTGCGGCGCAGCCGTGGCTAGCGCTTTTGATCAAGAAGTAGCTGCAAGGATCAAATATATCAACTAAACCTTTTCAACAAGAAGGCCCACAGAAACAACAAAACCTCAAAAATAGGGCCTGATGGCAAGTTGTGATTTTTTGGCCTTAATTGCACTGCTCCTATACAAATTCGTAAAAATCATCATCGTTAACTTTCTATCTTATTGGGCATTCGATAACTGTAAAACTGAACCGTTTATTGTAGAATTGATTGAAATATTAAAAAGAAATTAGGCTCGGCAAGCCAAAAACCGTACTGCTTATTAGAATATAAAGGTTGCAGTGGAAATTAATATCGCGGATTCGGATGGTAAAGAAGATAATAGGTTATTTATCGTAAATAATCCGGATTAGAATAAGATAGTCGTCGAATTCCAATTTTATCTTTCGGTTGGTTAAGATATTATTTACGCTATCCGTAAATTTCCTAAATAGAATTATTTTAATTTGCCGAATGAAACGAAGATAAGGCTTTATTAACGTATACTCTTTAACCGCGAATACGTACGTAAAGTAATTTTAATATGTTTAAAAAAAGGAAGTTATTATATTGGAAAAAAACTGTAATAACCTTATTCCGGTTAGATTTTATTGCAATTTATATTTGCTTAATTTTATTTATATACCAGAGCCTTTAAATTCGAAAGAATTTGCATAAAAATAATTAAAAGCCGGTTTGTTAAAGGCGTTTGCTTAGAAAATAGTCGAATTTTGGTATAAACGACGGATAAACCATTTGTTTTTTGCGCAATCGTTTCCGTTCGGCGGTAAAGAAATAAAGCAAACGTTTATTTTTATTAAACTTAAGCAGTTTTTATTTAATACGTTTTTAAATAAGCCGAACGAAATTTAAAGTTTTGATTTAATCGTAAGTATCGTCGGATTAGCTAAGGCGGTTTCCGGGTTCGATAAGTAGTAATATTAGGGCGTTTTAAAAAAACCGCTTTTTTTGGCGCTGTATTTAATTTACGAAAAAGCCGTACTTTTTGTTTTATAAAAAGTCCGGGAAACTTTTTGCAAACGGCGAAATTAGCTTAATTTGAAATAATGGCGTTATATTTTTATGCTTCGGACTAATTTATATAGGTTACGGACGATTATCGCGTTATAAGTTCGATAAATATCGGAAAAAATCCCGAGGCCGCTGTAAGCTGTATTTAGTTTTAATTACTGTGTATTACATAAAACCGTTCGGTTCGAACTAGTAATTAAATTTTTAACGGCAATTTTAGCAATTTAAATATTAATCCGGCATGCAGTTTATATATCTTCGTAATTCGGAATTGTAATTCCGGTAATTACGACGTTTATATTCGTACGTATAATTTGCGATATATTGTATGGTTTTAATTAGGAACTTGCGACGTTTCCGTTGTTTGTAACGTCGACCTAAATCTTACCGTTTTTTAATATATTTAATTTGTTAGCTTTACTTTCGTTACGGTACTTATATTCGCTTAGTTCGTTTGTTTTTATATCGTTACCGGAATTACCGACCTTACCAAAAGGTAACGATACGTAGTTTAACGTTACCAATAATATATCGGAAAATGGAGCCGAGGTAATAGTCGCTGTCGAGGTCGGAAAATCGCGCGTTAAAAGCAAACGGTATTTATCCGACGATGGTAATAATCGCGATACTAGGTCGAAAATCAGGAAACGAAACCCGTCCGGTTTTAATTAAAGCGGATAACGAAAAACGCGTTCGGCTTCGAAACGGGATTACGGTCGTAATGTACGATAAATGTAAATATTTACGTAATGTCAGTTAAAGTTAATAATTTAAGAAAATATTAAGATATTAGATTATTTTTCGCTTTTTAGGATAAATTTTGTTTAGGTTTTGCGACGTTATATATTTACTTAGGTTGCTGATAAGTAGGGCATATTAAAGGTTAAGGCGGACGTTGTAACTCTTTGCGGCTTTTAACGGTACATTTTCGAATTCTTTAAAGTACGAGACGTTATAGGTGTATTTTGCTAGTTTATCCAAGTTCTTACGAGATATTAGTGTTCCTTAAAAGTCCGAGATAATATCTATTTTATGCTAAAATAATTTGGTGACGTAAAAAGTAGCTAAATAATGTGAACGAAGTTATTAATATAAGTTCTATTTATTATATTCGTTTATTTTATTAGGTTTAAGTTCGTTAGGTATTATATGGGTATAAAATTTTTTTAATCCGGACCAGCTATACGTTATTACGGATATGGAGTAAACTTTTTACTGGAGAAATTAGCGAACTTTGATATTATATAACCTTATTTGTAATTTATCGCGGTTATTAGCAATTTATATTTTTTAACTTACATCTTTTGATTTATATCCCCGAATTAAAACCTTTTAAATTTTGTTTTCCGGTTCCTTTTTTTAAGTTCGTCGTACTGGTTTTTGAAATGTTTTTATTTTTTTTAACCTTTAGGATACCTTAGTTTGGGTCGATTAGCTCATATAAGGAATCGAGTATACGGGTAAATAAATAACGTAGATCATTTTTCGTTAATATTGGGGAAAGTTATCCTTTCGCTATAGGTATAGCTGTTTCGGCGTCCGCTTTTTTTTTAGATACCAGCTTAAAATTTAGGATTCCGGCTTTATAGTGGATCCGGAGTCTTTACGTTTTGTGATCTTGTTTTTTTAGGCCCGTAAGTGGTGTTTTTTGGAGCCGGTTTTTAGCCAGCCTTTTCCAAGGCTAGCTGCGTACATTGTCGCCCTTTTGCTGGAAATTTCAGTGGTTATAGTATTTTCGCGGTAAGTGGTTTAGGGTCCTGATTAATACCTACGAGTTTTTGTTACTTATTTCGTCGTTGTTTTGATGGTGATTTTGGTAGTTATATGTCGCTTCCGTCGGATGCTTTCTCCGAGCCCTTGGATATATTTTCTAACCCTGGGTACCCGGAAATAAGGTTTACTGGTATTTCCGAATGCGGCTTTTAAAAAAGAATTTTCCGATCCGTTTGGCGTATAAAAATATAAGGTTCCTGTTACTTGGTACGACGCTTTTTTTTTTCGGCTTAGCTCGGATTCCGGATAGGGTTCGGAATCTTGTATCGGAATCCCATATAAATGCGGATATATTCGGATACGGTAAGTAGTTATTAAAATCCTCGCTATTAGTACTTAATATGCCTCGATATTTAAGTATCTAGTTATTGTACATATTTATATAATTACTAGCTAACTATTTATAATTGCGGATTTTCCTTTTCCTTAACATTATTAAGATAACGTTTATATAATATATAATATACGATATATCGCGGTTTTTTTTTTGATCGAGATTATAAAATTATTATATCCTTGGTATTATTTATATTATGTAAGTAGTTATCGATTAGGAATCCCCAGAAACGTTAAGCAGCCCGATTTGTACGGACTTTTGGAAAATACGCGTTAGTTAAATTTATAATATAGAAAATATTTACTTTACAGCTTTAAAGATTTATTATTTAGTAATTCGTATTTGCTTATTTATTAACTTTAACGAAATATTTTGATATAATAAAGAAAACGAATAAAGCTATATATTATTTTGTAATTTCGTCCGGGTTTAGTGGAAACGGGTATTGCAAAGCGTTGTTATATATAAATAGGTTTGCTGTAATTGTTTTATAGGTTATATATATGCAGTCGAGATTTTTAAATATCTATTAAAGTGTTATTCCGATATTATCGTCGGTAAAATATGCTCAAGGTATATATACCGTTAAGTAAAATATGCTTTTTTATATATAGTAATAAACCCGATTTTATTAATGCCTTATGGTATTGCAATTTTGTCGAATATTACTTTGGCGATATTCGTATTTATTATTTTATTGGCTGTTAAAAGGTTTAGGAGGGAGACATATTTAGCTGGGAGTAAGTTATGGAAAATGGCGCCGCCGTTGATATAATTCGCGTCGAAAGCTAACCTGGAAGTATTTTTATTTTTATGTACGCCTTAATCTTTTGGGAAATCGCTATATAAATATTGGATACGGTTGCCATATTCCACTTTATTAAACGGCGGTAGTACCATTTTGATAACTATATTATGTTAGGTATTATATAAAAGTTATTTATATTTGGGAAATTTAGGAATATTATAAGCTTACCGAAAATACTTTTGGTTGGTTAGGATTGGAATTGGAAGAAAAGGATATAAAATATAGTAGATGGGGTAAAGTCTGTATGCTAGGTAGTTTTTAGGGGTGTTATTGGAAATAAGAAGGAATATATAAGGTTTTATGGTGTATAAACAAAGTTTATAGATAATTAATAAGTTACGAGAAAGTCCGAAGGTAATATATATAATAAGGATTAAAATGTATATAATTTAGAATTGTATAATTATAAATATATAATTAGTTAGGCCTATATAAGTTGTTAAATATTTACTTACAAGCTAACGTTACTTTTTGCTATAACGAAATAATAACCTATAACGAAGGAATTAAAACCTTATATAAATTGTACGAGATTTTTCCTTTGTTACAAATTGTTTAATTCAATTTATAAAATTCTTTTTTAAATCTATATTAGATAAATTCGTTATAATCGATATTATTTATTTATATATAACTTATTATTACTTTATATCCCGTATATATTTTGCTATATTATAAGTCGTGAAATTAATTTATCTGCAATGTAATACTTATTAACTTGTTATCTTTTAATTAAACATTTAAAATCGTTGCTTTAATATATATATTTATATATTTTATAATGTTGTAAAATATGAATAAGTTTAGCAATTCCCTGGAATCTGTATTTAAGAATCTTACTGACAATATATTCGATATGCAGCTGGAAAGCTTTAACTCCCCGGTTAAGGATATTAAATTTGTTAATAATGTCCCCGATAAATAATCTTAAGAACGGGTAACAAACTTTTTAAACCAGAAAATAGCCGGAATTATTATTAAAATTTCTAGTAACATAATATATCTTACGGCTTCGTTTTAATTAAAGCAATTTCCTATTAGCTAGATAGTATTTAATTGTTTTAAAATATAAAACGTTTCTTACAAAAAGTGTATATTATGCGTAGCCGATTCCAGATACCAGGTTTATACTATACGGTTACATTAATATAGGGAAAAACTGGAAAGCTGTAAATATTCCACGTTTTAACGCCAAATCGAACGTATATTAATTAGGAAGAATTTACGATTAATTATAATCTTTAAATTTGGTGGTATCGCCAAAAGCCTAAATTATAAATAGGACTTTGTTTTAGGGAAAGGTACGGTATTTATATAAGTACCAAATATTAGCAATACCACTTGTGATATTTTTAATAACAACGCCCGATATAATAAGATTTACGTTATAACGGATTATGCCGGCCTTATAAGTTATTAAATTACTAAGCTAGCTACCGACCTTCGATTAGCTACAGCTTTCGCAATTTAACGAAAAGAATATATGAACCGAGTACCCTGCAAACGATACGAAAAAAGGTTTATGAATTTATAGACCAGGCCGACTGGCGAGGAAGTATATATTATATAGCCGTTTTATAGATGTTAGAATTTACGGGGTTATGCAGGCGATAAATGTACAAACTGCGCATAAAAACGCGGCAAGGAATATTTATACGCGGTGTTTAAATATTCGGTATTGTTATACGGTCCGAATAAAGATTTTTTAAAAAAACTTAAACCCGGATATTACGCTTAAAACGAAAATACTTTTAGGTTCCGATAATATGGAAAGGGTTATTAATGCATAAGTTATAATAATACGCGAAAAAATGCAAAACTAGAGGAAAAAGTTTTAAAAAATACGCAAAAAATGCTGGCTAGTAAGTCAGTTTTACGCAAAATACAGAGGCTAATACGAAATTATGCGATGTATTTAGCTATAAGCAATACGATACTGTTAATACGTCGGTTTATTTTAATGCGAAAAATTTATATAGCATTAATATTAATAAAACGTATAAAAGTTACATACCTAATTAAAACGTTGCGATATTTTGATTTGTATTAATATTAAAATTATGGTAAAATCCTTATATCGATTACGACAAAATACAGAAATAGCTAGAAAGTAAGATTTATATTACTATTTCGTTTTCGTTTAACGAATGTTTACTTTATTTATTTAACAGCGACAAAGAAAACGACGAACCGTTTTAATTAAAACCATTTACCGAATTATCTATAATATGTACCATAGGATTATAACCTTTTTCCGTATATAGGATATTATAGTTGTCCGAAACCAAATTATCTTTAGCGAACTCGCCACCGAAAGCTTTTCGGGCAACTGTAATAAGGCTATTTATAAATTAATCCTTGTTCTTTGTTATATTTAACTAATTAAGTTTACTTTTGTCGTTAGTAATAAGTACGGTATTATTAAAATCGATAAGCTTAGTTTTTATAATTTTACGGCCCGCGGTTAAAATATTTTTGCATTTTTAGCTAGCGTTTTAAATCCGAGATAAATATCCTTTAATAAACCAGAAACTGCAAAATAAAAATTGGGCGCGTTCGAGGATTTCGTTACGAAAATTTCGAATAACGTAGCGCTTATTTCGCGAAAAAGTATAACGGGCATAAAATTCGCGCGATAAGGAAATACGATACCTAACTAAAAACGAATTTCAGAAAAAAATAAAGTTAACGTTATATATATTGTTTTTCAACCGGCGGAGTTCGCCAGTAAGCTAAAGGTTATAATATTCGCCTTTTCGATTAAATACTTTCCATGTTTTTTCCCTGGATTTTGTAAAATCTAAATTTAACGTTAAAATCGAATTAATAAATACTGAATTTAATACTATAAAACGTAATATCCAGTCGAAATAAAACATTTTTTTGCCGTAATTACTTTAACCGGCCGCATAGAAAAGAATTAATAATATCGGGATTAGCCGTTTAATATAACCAACGTCGTTATGTCGTATGGTATGCGAAAAGCAGAAATAAACCTGGGTTTTTTAAAAGAATCGGCAATAGCTTTGGAATTCTTTGTCGATAAGAACGGTATCGTTTAATAATCGGTTATTATTTATAATTGGGTTAAAAAAGTTATCGCTTTACGAAATATTATCCGCATTAAAGATATAAATAGCTTTATTACTAGCCGACGAAAAAGCTGCGTTTAATACGCTTTAATTAAGACCGCGTAATTTTAAAAATAATATATGTAAGCTATATTCCCAAGTTAAAAAATGAAATATTTACGAATTATTAATTAAGTTATTTATATTACTAAGTAACGTACTATTAAAAAAGAACGATAAAAGATTTTCATTAAATGGACCTTTATTTATTATCGCGTTTTAATTAAAACTTCGGAATATTTCTTTTATTTATTTAGCGCGATTAAGATACTTAGAAACTATATTATGTACGATAATTTCGAACTCGGCGACGGTTAACCAGGAGCATATATATTTTATGAATTCGGTAAGCTGGCTTTTCTAAAAACAATTTTCGATTAAGGTATTTCTGGTAATTCCACATACGCTAAACGCTTTCTTTACTAATACTTCGTATCGGACGCGTAATTTTGCAAAAATAACGCAAATATGCGAATATTATACATATAAAAAATAAAAAGCTCGAATAAGTAAAACTTCGGTAATTTCTGATATAATTATATTACTTTATTAAAAAAACTAACGATCCGCTTTTAAAATTGCTTGCGTTATATACGCCTTGTTGATATTGTTAGGTTAATAGGTACGTATAAGTATAAGCAGAAAGTTTAACTATATATAAAATAAGGTAGGAACGGAAAAAAGCTACTGTTTTTTATTATATAAATTGGCTACTTCGGCTTAACTGGCCTGCATTTTCCGGATATAACTGGTTATCTTTTGATTTTTATAAATAAAATAAAGCCGTTTCGAAAACCGATAGGATTATTTTTTTTTAAAACCGTATACCTTTTAGAAAATTTTTCGATAAACGTTATAAGTATCGTCGATCGTGCCTTTATCTTCGTCAACTGTATCCAACGAAATCGAACAGCGCTTATTTTACGGTATACGTTTCAATTTGGGAAAACTTAAAAGTTTTTGCTTATTTCGCTTATATAACGTATTAATAAAAACAGGGAATAAACTCCGGATAATATTAATTACGAATTAATAAAAAGTATTAGGTAGTACTAAATGTTATTATAACGTTTCGTAAAATCATTTTATTTTGTAATGCTAATTAGGACGGAATATGGATTATTTTAGTTTTCCTTTAGGGATACGGCTATAACGACGGGTAAGAGCGGTAATAAAATTACGTATAACGGAACCCTGTCGAAGCGTTATATTACGAATATAGTTTTAAATATTAAAGTTATCGTATCAAAATACAATATTATTTTCTTATACCTGGCTGTAAAGCGTAACTTATCATAATTAAAATTTTATTATTATGAAAAAAGCGACGTGGTTACTTTAATTGCCTTTAATAACCGGGTTACGTTTTTATTTAGCGTGTAATAACTTTTATAAATACCTAACCCCCTTAACATATCGATTTCATCCCGCAATATACCTATAAATAACAGAAACCTGCCTAATAAATAAGGTAATTAACTGCTGTTAATTTTGGAAACGACTTTAACTAAATAGCTAGGACCATAAAGAAAGGATACGTAAAAACGTCCGGATCGTTGTTACGACGAGACCGTTTCGCCTTCCGTTTCGTATTGTACGACTGCTACTTTTTCCTTAGGTATATAATTACCTGGTTTAAAAGCTTAAACCAGTTAGGAGTTAGCGTTTTTACACATTGTTCGCTTTTTTTTAAGGTAATATGGATTACGTTAATTTCGATTAATGGATTTTCCGGCGGGCGGCGGAATCTAGGCCCTTTTGCGAAAACTATAAGCTCCCCGTATAACGTATTATAGTATTTGCTTATAATAAGGTCCTGATCAGAAGGAATAATGAACTTTTGCCAACTTTCGTACGCTAAAAGCCTATCGCGCATTCGTTCTTTTTTTAATACGTTGATTAACCGGATAATCCGATTAATCGAATAGGAAGTTTTGTTTAAATCCTCGTAAAAAACCTAACCACGAACGAAGTTTTTAAACGTTATATTGGATCTATAATGCTGATGCCAGAAGTTTAATGTACGCGTACGTGTATTTCGTTCTAAGAGCGTAGCGCGATAAAATTGGAAAAATTCGGATTCGTCGTATTCGAAAAGCGGTAATGAAGACGCGACGGGTTCGGGCTGCAGCTGTTATACGAGTTAGGGTCTAGAAGTGGCAAACGGGTTTTAATCAGGACTAGAATGGTATTGATGATAAGCTATGATCGTAATAACCGTACAAATATATATATAACTATAGGAAACGTTTTGTTGTTAAGTTATCTTTGATTTTCGTTTTTTTAAAGAAGTAAATGGTGCAAGTGAATCCCTTTTTCGCACAACTACAACTCAGGCCTCGCTGGCTCGTTACGGGAATTTGGGATTTGATTGGTTAGTTTTTAGCGTTGTAGAGCAGTACTTAAGTGACTTCGAAGAAATTGGCAAACGAGCCAGGGAGGCCTGAGCTAGCTGAGGTAACTCGCTCGGCGGTGTGTCTCGCTCGGTGGTGTGGGACGTTATACTAAGTTAAGGTATATAAAGACTACAAAAATATTACATGTTTTTCTACGATACGAAGACTTGTCGAAAAACAGTTACGATAGGCAAAATTTTAGCCAAGCTACTCGTGTGTAGCGTTTCTGTACGAATCATTCATTTTTATATTATTCGAATAATTCGTTGAATTAATTCGAACCGTTCTTAAACGTTCCGGACTTTTCGGACCAACCTGTCTTCGAAGACCCACATATTTAGATGTGAAAACGCAATTTTGAAAAGATTCCTAGTTTGTTACTACCCTTTCCATTCGATTGGTTCCGGCAACTGATTAAATATAATATCCTCTAATTCCTCTTCCTTTTTAGAGCTTAACGTTTTCTATATAGTTATAACCTTCCGTTTAAAAATCCGGCAATTCATATAAATAAATACATATTTGTTAATCTTTTTAAGACTTAAGCGGTTACGGTTACTACTATAGATAAATTTCGTAATTAAAAAGGACCTTTTACTAAGTACGAAGTTGGCGATTATGGTAAACAAATTTAACGCCAGCTTCCTAAGGTAATTTCCCGTTACAGCGACGCGGTTCCAGACTTTAAGTAGCTTTTTAAAGCCTTTATATAGCTGTATATATAGTACGAAAGGGCCTTAACGGTTCCTAAAGCGGTCGAAATAAAAAAACAACCTTCCAGCCATATTATGAAAATATATAAATATTTAACCACTTCGTAATATTTTTAAAAATCGTTTTAAAAAGTTACGTACTTCGTATTTTAAAGTTTAAGACTTAAATTAGCTAATTAATATCGGTAATTTGGTGTTATTGCCTGTTTTCCTTAAGAGGATATAAGTAATCCTAATTAATTTCGTTATATGGTTCTAGAATTTATAATATTAATATCTAAATACTGTAAATCTAATCCTAACGGCGAATAACGTAACTGATATATAAAACGTCAGCTTCGAAAAAGCAAATTATTTCGTAAACGGGTTTCAAAATATTAAGAAGGAAATCTAACTATTCCTAAAAGCTTAAATTATTACCGATTCTGACTACTTATAATAATAATTTTTTAAGCGAATCGGTAAAAACGGTAAAAATGCAAAATATCCGATAATCTTTTATTATATTAAGACGGACCGTAAAATAAAGCAACATTTTTTTTTTTTTTTTTTTTTTTTTTTTTTTTTTTTAATTTAAGGCAGCGATATTATGTACTTTATCGTATAATAACAAAAAGTATAAAACTTTTTGCTTCCTGTTATATGTATGGTTTTGTATATAACGGAAACGGATAAGCTAAAACTTTATAATTCGAAAGTTCGTAATTACAGTTATTGTTTTTTTATCCCAAAAGCAAAAGAAATTTCTTAATTTACCATTAACTTACGTTATTAAGGTAAAATAAAATAAATTTAAACTAACCGATTCGACGATATCCTTCATTAAAAGCTAAAAACCATATAAATCGCAAAAGAAGGTTCTAGTAATACGATAAACGGGGTTTTATTTCGAAAAGCTTATACGTTACTTATATTATTAAATATATATCGGTATAAAAGCTAAAGATTTTGCTTAAATCTTCACCTATAAAGTTTTTAAAAATTGGCAAAAGACCTATTTAATAGTTCGAAGCAATAAGGCGTTTATTGCCAATATCGACAGTTTTCCAATAAAAGCAGATTCGATTCGACAGCTAAATAAAAACGTTAAAAATGCGGTTCTTATTAACGTTATTGAAAGTATCAAAAATTATTACGATTTTTTCGGCTGCTACAATTACCTTTTTTACTTTAAAGTAATATTTATTATATATATCGTTTAGCCATTTTCTGCTAATAATATCCTTTTTAAGGAAAATATAATACGAATTTAGTTATTAAAAGCCCTTTAAGTATTTCCGATGTTTATAACAGGTAAACGAATTACCTATAACAAAAGTTACCTTATTAATACGTTCCTTTTACCTTGCCGTTAGAAGTAGGTAATTTTGTTAGATTTCTAACATTCCTTCGGCACTACGTTGCTAGCAAGCGTAAGACTTGCAGTTATAATTTAGGTAACGTTTTAGTAACCTAGTAGTACTAGGCACCTCGGAAACGCAATGGCGGCAGCAAGATATATTGGGCCTTTCGGCGTCTTCGAAATGACTTCGGAGCTCGGCATCGTACGGCCTGGACATCTAAATTGGATGAAAATTACCCTGTTTCCCATACAAAATAAGCTGTAAAAGCGGGGTGGGCGAAATGGGAAGGTGGTATTACCGAGAGAAATGGGGTCGCGGGGAAGCGCATGGACCACCGAAAGGTTCTTTTGCGAATGATTCCGAATTATACGCAATTTAACAATGATCGGGAATGATTCCGAATCATTCGAACCTTTAGAAACGCTACTCGTGTGTATGTGTCAGATATAGGGGACATCAGTTGTGTTGTATTAATTGACTAGTTGCGTGCATTCTCGCAACGCGTACTGATCTTTGAAGTAGTCTAGCCACGGACCATATATGTTCCAATCAGAGGGAGCCTTTCCGTATATGGGGTGCTGGCGCACCCCCTGCTAGCTGACACACCCCCTCAACGCCTCGACGCAGTCACAGCGTTGACCGTCACACTTTATCACTTCTTAAAGCCGCAGCGTTCCATTCCACCTTTCCTCCGGCGATTAAGTTCTTTTAATTAACCAATTCCTCCTTTGAAATTATTTGCAGGTTATTTTTCCGCTAATTAAGGGCTTCCATAACATCCATTAATCTTAGCTACTTTTTAAAATGCTTAAAACGTTTTCGTAATAAGGCCTTTATTAATCCATTAGCTAATATGTCGCCCGTAAGCGTATAATCCATTTTAATTATGTTCCTTTTTACGCTTTTTTGCAACCAGTAATTATATATATCTATATACTATAATTTCGTTTATAATAAAGCGACGTCGGCGTTAATACGCTATATAGTTTATTAATTATCGCACTATATATTTAACGGTTTAATATTTAAAATAACTTTTAATTTTTTAATTAATCGAAAATTAAATAAAGCTTTTTTTACAGCTTACGTAAAAAGTACTATTTCCGTTTTTATTATAAAAATAGTTATTATATTTTACTTATTCGTTTTTTATTTTATTTTTTTTTAAATAACTTTATAACGTAAATTAAAATTTTTTTTCGATCGATCGTATTATTTGCAAAAGAAACGTTGTTTTAAGTATTTAACGAATTTTTACCCCTGAATTATAACGTTAATATTTTAGTCCCGATTAAGTATAATATAAACCGATCGGTAGTTTTGTAATATACGTCGTTAAGGTTTAGATTAAATTAAATAAATCGGAATACCGCAAAAGTTATATCGGGTTACGTATTAACTGTTATATGTAAAATAAACCCGATTTTTTTTAATATTTATTAATAATCCTTAAGTAAACCAAATTAAGATTTGGTAATAACTTAACGTTCGTTATAAACGTATTTAAAAAGTTACTTAAAATTTTTTTTAGGATTAAGTTAACCAGCTTATTTATAAAGTTAAATTAAAAAAATCAAATTTTTTTTTGTTTTATCTTTAATTATTTCGATTTTTAAGAATTACTATAAATTTTCGCCCTTTATAAAGATATATCGTTCCTTTATTTGCTAAATTACCTAATCGACGAGGAATTAATTTTTTTTACGGTAAGCCGTAACGATATTTTCTATAAACAAAGATTTAAGCACCTTTTAACAAATAAAATAACAAAATTTATAGAAGACGGGGTTAAGTTCCAAATTTTTAAGCGTTTTCATGAATTCCTTTTACCAAAACAAAGGTAACTTTCTTAATTTATATAATACTTTTTTTATTAGGAAAATCTTATTGTAATACGGGTATTTTAAGGATATTTTTATACATATTTTATAAAGTAAGTTAACGTTAACGAAAATATTTACCGCGTTATACTGCTTAAGATTTAGGTTAAATTTTGCTACGATAACGATTTAGGTTTTAAATAACCTTTTAGCTAAAGTAAATATATATATATTATTATAAGCGTTTTTTAATTATTAACCGTCCCGTACGACGAAATATATTTTACATTTTTACAATTAATTATATTTATCGAATTTATAAATATATACCTATATATATTTTAAAACTTATTTCCCTTTAACAGAAAACTAATTAATAACTTTCCAGGATTACATATCCTTATAACTTTATAAATAAACTTTTTTAATCTTACGAAATAATTCTCTTAATAGGTATGTATTTAACTTTTTATAGCTTTATAACGGTAATGGTAAATCGCGTTTATATATCCGGTTTTGCGACTTAAAATTTTTATATATCTTTATATCTAAATCTTTTTAATTAAAGTAAGGCATATTTTAGGTAATTAACTTCCTTAAACTTCCGCAATTTACCGGCCGATTATCGATCGTACTAATAAAATAAATTAATCGTTTTACGTTAAACGCGGTTTCTTATATTTTATAATTATATCGATAATTATCCTTTTAATGCGGAACGTACGAGAAGTTTACGTTGATAATTTATAAAATACTTTCGTTTTTTACCGTTACTTTAAATTAACCAAAACTATAAAAGCTTAAAATTACTTTTATTATTTCCGTTGGCGTATTAATTGTAATAATTATTAAAGTAAACGTTAGTAAAGGTAATAGACTAGGGGACGGAAATAATTCGAACTTAGCGGTCGTATAGGAGAAATTAGTTCTATACGAACAGGTTTGTTTTTTCTTATTCCGTACGTTTCGTACGTTTGTACTATTTTAGAATTACCTTTTCTGTCCAACTAATAACTAAATTATTCCGCTTACGTTTTCGGGTTTTTTTTTTTTTTTTTGGGATTTATATATTCGGATAATTTAGGCCTTAATTAAATAGTTTTACCTGCTGTAATTACTTTTGTAACTTTTCTTTTATAACGTACAAAAAGTTATCTTCTAAGTTTTTGATATTACCTAAAAAGGTAACCTTTTCGTTAAATTGTACGTTTCGAATGGCGATAACCTTGTTGATTAGTAGGTTCCAGATTTCGTAAATATTCGTAAATCGGTAACCGACGAAAAACCCAATCCATACCTTAAGGTTTAACTTTTAAAGTTTTTGTTTTTTCTTTATAGCGGCAGCTGTTATAACATAGGCTATATAGCTATATATTTGCAGGTGGGCCTGCTAAGGCTTCCGATTAAATATTACAACGTTGTTCTTATACGCCAGGTAAATATAGTAAACTTTGTATAAGCTTTCCTAAAAAAGTGCATATTTAGGGGTACGATTATATAAATATACTGCCGCTTTGAAAATATATACGATTAAAAACGAAGGTAACTTAACGCTATTTTGTATCGCAATCGCTTTTTTCTTAATTACCTCCTTTAAACGTTTTGTACCCCCGTTTTAGGCCTGGGTATACTGTACTAAAAGCTTAAATCTAATATTGAAAAAAGACGACTAGAGCATCTTTCGAAACTGGTAATTTTTTAAGATTTCGTTGTCGCATTCGAATACTTAAGGAAAAACCGTATCCTGGTTCTTTAAAACTTTTAGGAAATATCGTAACGCTGTAATTAGTATATTTCGCTTTCGATTTTGAACGTAGATATTTTAGATAAAGCCTAAGTACCTATCGGTCGCAAATATAACGTATTTATATCTTTTAAAGTTTTTTTTCGAAATCTGTAAAACCGATGGCAATTCGCTATCCTAATTAGGAAGTTTCCTTTTTCGGCTCGTAACGTATTTGCCTTTTAGCTTTCGTTTTACTATATGCTTGGTATTCGATTATCGTAAAACCCTTTAGGCAGACCCCTTTTGTATAAAATTATAACTAAGCGATTATTTCGGGCCTTAAATGCCTAAGTTTTAAGTGCTATATCGTACTGTTACCGATTCGTAATAGTTTCGCTATATATAAGTTAACGTTTCGTTTGTAAAATGTAAGCGCTGTATAGATAATTATTGCGTTAATATTTTCGATAACGAATTAATTAAACTTATTTATTAGCGTAACAATTACTTAATTATACTTATTTCGAATAAAATTGTTGGTTTCTCAGTTATCTTATTAATACTCTTTTTTTCGGAGCTGCCGGAAAAATACCAGATTACATGCGAAATTTCCGTAATAGGTTACGTTATATAAACGTAACGCTTTAGGGCCTTTAAAGTTTTAAAGCAATATATTTACTTTTCCGTATCCTTTAATCGGAACGAAGTTATTCCTTACGTATATACCGTCGCCTTGGATCGTTATCTCATAATTCAAAAACCTGTTAATTAAGTTAAAGATATATATAGTAAACCTTAAGTCCAAAATAGCCGAATTTCTTAAGGAGTAAAATGCGACGTTTATCGTATTACGTCAATTCAAAATTAAAAAGTAGGCTAAAATTCGTTTTATTTTCTTTAAAGGTTAATATATATTTTTGAGTTATTAATTTTTCCATATTTTTTAATAACCGATTAATTTTTTCCTTTAAAATTTAATCGGAAGCAATTCGGTTTTAAATTAATGCTAAAACTTCCTTATTAAGCTTAAAGTTTATTAAAACTTTATTAAGAAATGCATAATAATATTAAGATAACGTATACCTAAGGTTTAGGCACGCTTTGTACCGAATCTCTTAATCGTTTAACTTTTAACGCTTCCGCTTATTATTGCTGCTATTTCGGCCGCTTAGGATTTTCCACGACTGCTTCGTTTCGGCCCTTTCCTAAAGGTTTTATTACGTAACTAATTATTAATATCCTTAATCTATTCCTGATTAAAATCTCCTAACCGAAAAGGTTTATTAAGGCTTTATGGAAGGTCGGGAACGCTGCCTTAACGTTTCTTGCTAACTGTTGTAAATTCGTTATGATCTAATAATTTAAAAAATTAATCCCAACCTTTAAATAATTAATCGCTCCTTTTTCGATATCATTCTACTTAAAAAGCATAAATAAATTCGACCAATTAGGCATAATCGGCGCTACTGCTATATATAACTAATTCGTCCAAATAATTGGCATAGTTATTTCGGAAACCTCGTAACGCTAGCCTTAAGCCATAATCTCCTGTTATTTCGCTACTTCTTTATTAAATTTCTTAACGGCCTTCGGGGCTTGCTTTAATCGTTTTTAATATTTACGTTTAATGTTTATAAGTAATCGGCTGTCGTAAACCTTTCCTGGTTATCGTAATTTGGCGTATTAACCCTTAAAGTCGTCATCTAGGCTTAAGTAAGTTTGCTTAATCAATAAAGAAACGTTATTAAAAACTTATTTTATAAGTTCGTTAGAAATTTTTCGGATGGTTTTATATTTTCGGTTTAGGTAAGTATAAGTTTCAAAGTCCTAATTATAAACTTATTTACCTTCGGTCGTTATCTCGAAGGTATTTGTTAAATCGTTTGTATAATCGACTTTTTTAACTTGTAAAGTTCTTTCGGAAAAAGCATTAACTACCTACGTCGTTTAACGAACTCGTCTTTTTAAAAAGGAAGCAATAACGGATACTGTAAGTTTAATAAGCCATAAAACGTTTTAATTAAGATTAATATAATCCTACAGGTCGTATCCTTTAGCTTTAGTCTTAAATTCGTCCTTAAATTTATCCCAGTCCTTAAGACCGGTATAAATAACTGCGAACGTCGACGGTACGGTCGCCATTATAGCTAATAAAGCATATAGATAATTACTACTGATATACAACCTATATCGTCTCAGCAACAGCTAATCAATTAATAGATAACACGAATTAAACGAATGAAACTCTTAATTATCAGATATAAGAGATATCAATTATGTTGTATTAATTGATTAATTGCGTGCATCCTTGCAACGCGTACTAATCTTTGAAGTAATCTAGCCACGGACCATATATGTTCCAATCAGAGGGAGCCTTTCCGTATATGGGGTGCTAGCGCACCCCCTGCTAGCTCTCAGTATGTGTCAGATATAAGGGACATCAGTTGTGTTGTATTGGATAACTAGCTGCAGGCGCTCTAGAACGCGCACTCCTCTTTTTATAAAGTCTAGTCACGGAACCTGTATGTTCCGATCAGAGGGAGCCATTCCATATATGGGGTGCTAATGCACCCCCTGCTAGCTGACACACCCTCTTAACGCCTTGATGTAGTTACGGCGTTAGTTAGCATTTATTATCATTTCCTAAAGCCATAGCTTTCCATTCCACCTTTCTTCCGGCGATTGAATCCTTTTAACCAACCAATTCCTCTTTTAAAATCATTCGCAGGTTGTTCCTCCGCCGATCGATAGCTTTTATAATATCTACCAGTCCTAACTACTTTCTGAAATGCTTAAAAGGTTCGCGTATTAGGGCCTTTATCAGCTTATCAGCTAATATATCGCCCGTAGATATATAATCCATTTTAATCATATCCCTTTTTACGGCTTTTCGTAACCAGTAGTTATATATATCCACATACCGTAGCTTCGTTTATAATAGGGCGACATCGGCGTTAATAAGCCGTATATTTTGTTAATTAACGCACTATATATTTAACGGTCCATTATTTAAGGTAATTTCTAATTTTTTAATTAATCGAAAGCTAAATAAGGTTTTTTTTTACAGCTTGCGTAAAGGATAATAATTTCGCTTTTATTATAAAAGTAATTACTATATCTTGCTAGTTCGCTTATTATCTTATTACTTTTCTAAATAATTTTATAACGTAAATTTCAAAGCTTTTTCGGTCGATCGTATTCTTCGCGAAAAAAGGTATCGTTTTAAGTATTTAACGAATTTTTACCACTAAATTATAACGTTAATGTTTTGGTTCCGATTAGATATAATATAATTCCATTAGCAGCTTTGTAATATGCGTTGCTAGGGTTTAGGTTAAATCGGGCGAATCGGGATACCGCAAAGGTTATATTAGGTCGTATATTAATTGCTACGAATAAAATGGAACCGATTATTTTCTGGTACTTATTAATAAATTTTGGATAAGCTAAATTAGAATTTGATAGGAATTCGACGTTCGTTATTAACGTATCTAAAAGGTTATTTAAACTTTCTTTTAGGATTAAGTTAATTAGCTTATTTATAAAGTTAAACTAAAAATGCCAGATTCTTTTTTTAAATTTGTTTTTAATTATTTCGATACTGAAGAACTATTATATGTCCTTATCCCCTATAAGATTATATCGTTTCCGTATTTGTTGGATTAACTGGTCGACAAGATCTTAATTCCTTTTGCGGTATGTTATTACGATATCGTCCATAAAGAAAAAGATAAATACCTTTTAACGAATAAAGCAACAAAGTTGGTAAAGAACGGGGCAAAATCCTAATTTTGTAAGTATCCTAGTAAAATCTTTATACCATAATAACAGTAATTTTCTTAATTTATATAATGTTTTTTTAATTAGGAAAATTTTGCTCCGTTACGGATCCTTTAAGGGCGTTTTTATATATACTTCGTAAGGTAAGTTAACGTTAACGAAAGCGTTTATAACGTTATATTGCTTAAGTTTTAGGTTAAATCTAACCGCGATAACGATTAAGGTTCGAAAGAATATTCTAGCTAATGTAAATACGTATATATCGTTATAAATGTTTTTAAGTTATTACTTATTTCGTATAATATAACGTATTTTGCATTTTCATAATTAACTATATTTATTAAATTTATAAACGTATATTTATATATACCTTAAAACCTATTTCCCTTTAGTAAAAAATTAATTAACCGCTTTCCAAGATTGCATTTCCTTATAGTTTTGTAAGTAAACCTTTTCGGCTTTACGAAATATTTCCTTTTACGGGTATATATTTAGCTTTTTATAACCTCGCGGCGGTAACAGTAAATTGCGTTTATGTACCCGGTTTAATAACTTAAATGCTTTTTTGTATGTTAAGATATTGTTACTTTTTAATTACGGTAACGCGTATTTCGGGTAACAAGCCTCCTTAAATTTCCGCAGCTTACCGGCCGATTATCGTACGTATTAACAAAAAGGGTTAAACGTTTTGTATTAAAAGCAGCTTTTCATACGTTATATTCGTTTCGGATAATACCTTTTTAATGCGGAATATACGGGGGGCTTACGCTTATTACCCGTAAGATACTTTCGTTTTTTACCGTTACTTTAGGTTAAATAAAATAAAGGAAGCTTAAAGTTACTTTTAATTTTTCCGTCGGCTTAATAATCGTAGTAGTTATTAAAGCAGACGTTGGCGGAAGTAATAAATTAAGAGATAGAAATGGTTCGAATATAGCGGTCGTATAAAGGTAATTAATCCTTTAGGAATAAGTTTGTTCTTCGCCACTTTTACGCCTTTTACGCTGGTACCTTTTTAAAACTATTCCTTTTGTTCAGCCGGTCACTAAAATGTTCCGTTTAAGTTTTTATTTTCCTTTTATATAAAAGTTAGATAGTTATTTACCTAATTAGGTATTTTTATCTATCGGAGCAATTTTGGAAACTCTTTTTCTGTAACGTACAAAAGGCCGTCTTTTAAATCTTTAATATTACTTAAAAAAGTAACCTTTTCGTTAAACTATACGTTTCGAATAGTAATAATCTTATTAATTAAGAGGTTTTAGATCTCGTAGATATTCGTAAATTGGTAGCCGACGAGGTAACCAATCCATGCTTTAAAATTTAGCTTTTCGAATTTTTTTTTCATAGCGGCAGCTGTTATAACGTAGGTTATACAGCTATATATTCGCAGGTAAGCTTGCTAAGATTTCCGATCAAGCACTATAACGCCGTTTTTATACGCCAAGTAAATGGAATAAACCTTATATAAACTTTGCGAAAAAAATGCATATTTAAAGGTACGGTTATACAGATATACTGCAGCTTTAAAAATGTATACGATTAAAAACGAAGGTAACTTAACGCCATTTCGTATCGCAATCGTTTTCTACTTAATTACACCCCTTAAGCGTTTTGCACCCCCGTTTTAAACCTGGGTATACGGTATTAAAGGCTTAAATCTAATACTGAAAAGAAGCTATTAAAATATGTTTCGAAGTTGATAATTTTTCAAGATTTCGTTATCGCATTCAAACACTTACGGAAAAACCTTATCCTAATTCTTAAGAATTTTTAAAAAATGCTAAAACGCTATAATTAATATATTTTGCTTTCGATTTTTATAGTAAACATCTCAGATAAAACCTAAATATATATCGGTAACAAATATAACGTATTTATATCCTTTAAAGCTTTTTTTCGAAGTTTGTAAAATCGATGGCGATTTTTTATCCTAATCGAAAGGTTTCTTTTTTCGGCTTGCGGCGTATTAACCTTTTAGCTTTCGCCTTGCTATATATTTAGCATTCGATTATTATAAAACCCTTTAAGCGGACTTATTTTGTATAAAACTGTAACTAAGCGATTACTTCGGGCCTTAAATATCTTAATTTTAAATGTTAAATTGTACCGTTACCGATTCATATTAATTTCGCTATATATAAGTTAACGTTTCGTTTGTATATTGCCAAAGTTACATAAGTAATTATTGTATTAATATTTTCGATAACGAATTAATTAAACTTATTTATCAATATAGCAACTACCTAATCGTATTTATTTCGAATAAAATTATTGGTTTTTTTATTATTTTACTAATATCTCTTTTTTCGGAGTTGCCGGAAAGATACCAAATTATATATAAAGTTTTCGTAATAAGCCAGGTCGTACAAACGTAATACCTTCGTACTATTAAAGCTTCGAAATATTATATCAACCTTTTCGTACCCCTTAATCGGTACGAAGCTATTACTTACGTACATCCCGTCGCCTTATACGGTTAATCTAAAATTTAAAAACCTACTAATAAAGTTAAAAATATATATCGTAAACCCTAAATCTAAAATAAATAGATTTCTTAAAAGATAAAACGTAACATTTATCGTACTACGTTAATTAAAAATTAAAAAGTACGTTAAAATTCGCCTTATTTCCTATAAAGATTAATGTCTTTTTTAAATAATTAACTTATCTATAAATATTAATAAATGTTTAATCTTTTCCTTTAAAGATTAATCGGAAGTAATCCGATATTAAACGTATACAAATATCTTATCGTTAAATCGGAACCTTTTTAAAGCTTTGCTAAAAAATGCATAAAAGCATTAAGGTAATATATAATAAAAGTTTAAGCAGGCCTTATAACAAATACCTTGCGCGTCGGATTTCTGTCTTTTTCTTTTGCTTCCGTTTCGGTTCGTTTAAAATTTTCCATGATTGCTACGTTTTAACACGCGGTTTTAAGCTTTTGCTTGCGGTAAAAGGTTAATATTCTTAATATCTTCCTAATTAAAATCGCCTTAATTAAAGAAATTTACTGGAATCCTTTAAAAAATCGCAAACGTTACTTTAATATTTCGTAATATAAATAAGGGATAAGTTAACGTTTAATAATTCAAAAAGTTGGTAACTACCTTTTAGTAATTAATCGTACCGTTATCAATTTCGGCTTTTTTTATTATCTGGAAAATAATCGTCCAGTTTTCTATAAATAAAGCTAAAGTTATATATAAGTCGTTAACCTATATGGTTGCTGTTTTCGTTTTTAAAACGCTATAACGCTATCCTTAAGCCATTATTTTCTACTACTTTACCGTTTATTCGTTCAATTTCTTCGTTAATTTCGAAGCTTCCTTTAACTTTTCGCGGTATTTTCGTTAGGTATTATTTATAAGCCTGCTATTATATACCTTACCGGATTCGGCTAAAATGGCGTATTATTCCTTTAAGTTTTTTCCTGGGAGGAAACTTATATTTTTAATCGCTAAAAATACGGACTTTAAGATTTATTTTGTAAGGTCGTTAATTTTTTTGCAATAGTTCTTATACTTTCGATTTCTGTAAGTATATATTACGAAAATTTAGGTATAAGCTTGTTTGCTTTTTCTCGTTATCTTAAGCAAACTTATTAAGTAACCTGTATAATCGACTTTTTCGGCTTATATAGTTCCTTTGGAAAAGAAATTAACTGCTCGCGTCGTTACCTAACGAAATCGTCTTTTCGGATAAGAGGTTATATTGGGTTTTGTAGGTTCGACAGGCTATGCATTGTTTTAATCGGAATCGATATAACGCCAAATACCAAACGCATATATTCTTAATTGGAATTCGCCTTTAAAGCGATTCCAATCCTTGGGTCCCTTCTAAATAACGGAGGACGTCGACGGTACGGTCGCCATTATGGATAATAGGGTATAATGGTAATTGCTATTGATGTACGGCCTATATCTGTCAGCTAGCAGGGGGTGCGCTAGCACTCCATATACGGAAAGGCTCCCTCTGATCGGAAGATATATGCTCCGTGGCTAGACTACTTCAAAGATCAGTACGCGTTGCTAGAATGCACGCAATTAGCTAATTAATACAACATAACTGATGTCCCCTATATCTAACAATTAAGAGTCTTATTTACTTAATTCGTGTTATTTATTAATTGATCAGTTGTGGCTGAAACGATATAGGTTGTATGTCAGTAGTAATTATCTATATGCTTTATTAGCCATAATGGCGACCGTACCGTCGACGTCCGCAGTTATCTATACCGGTCCTAAAGACTGGGATAAATTTAAAGACGAATTTAAGACTAGAGCTAAGGGATATAACCTGTGGGATTATATTGATCCTGATCAGAACGTTCCATAGCCTGTCAAACCTACAGTACCCGTTATTGCCTCCTATTTAAAGAGACGAGTTCGCCAGACGACGCGAGCAGCTAATGCTTTTTTCGAAGCAACCTTATAAGTCGAAGAAATCGATTATACGAGCCATTGAATAAATACCCTCGAGATAACGACCGAAGGTAGACAAGCTTACAATCAGGACTTTGCGACCTATACTTACTTAGACCGAGAATATAAGACTTTCCCAAAGAACTCCAACGAGTTTATGAAATGGGTTTTTAACAACGTTTCCTTATCGATTAAGCAGATTTGCTTAAGCTTAGATGACGACCTTAAGGGCTAGTACGCCAAATTACAATAATTAGGAAAGGTTTACGACAGCCGATTATTTATGAATACAAAACGCGAATACGAAGAACGATTAAAGCAGGTTCCGAAAGCGGCTAAGAGATTCGATGAATGGATAACGAAGTAGCAGAAGATTATGGCTTAAGGCTAGCGTTACGGGGTTCTCGAAATAACTATGCCAGTTATCTGGACGAATTAGTTATATACAGCAGTAGCGCCGATTATGCCTAGTTGGTCGAATTCATTTATGCTTTTTAAGTAAGATAATATCGAAAAAGGAACGATTAATTACTTGGAGGTTAGGGCCAGCTTTTTGGATTACTGGACCATAACGAATTTATAACAGTTAGCAAGAAACGTTAAAGCAGCATTCTCGACTTTCCATAAAACTCCAGCAAACCCTTTTAATTAGGATGATCCTAATTAAAAAAAGATTAAGGATATTAATAATTAACTACGTAATAGGACTTTCGGCAAAGGGCCAAAACAAAGCAGTTATGGAAGTTCCTAAGCGAATCGAAATAGCAGCAGTAACAAACGGAAGCGTTAAAAGTTAAACATATAAGGGATTCGGTGCAAAGCATATTTAAACCTTAGGCATACGTTATTTTAATGCTATTACGCGTTCCTTAATAAAGCTTCAGTAAAGTTTAAGCTTAATAAGGGAATTTCAATTCTGATTTAGGACCGGATTACTTCCGATTAGTCCTTAAAGGAAAAGATTAACCGCCTGTCGAAGATTATAAAGAAATTAACCATTTAAGAGATAAATTACTTCCTAAAGGGAGTAAGACGAATATTGGCGTGCTTTTTGATTTTTGATTAACGCAGTGTAAGAAGCGTCGCATTTTACCCCTTAAAAAATTCGGCCATTTTAAATTTAGGGTTTATTATATACATTTTTAATTTAATTAGCAAGTTCTTGAATTATAGGACGACGATCCAAGGCGACGGTGTGTACGTAGGGAACAGCTTCGTCCCGATTAAAGGATATGGAGAAGTAGATATATTGCTTTAAAGCTTTAAGGGCATTAAAGCGCTGCGTTTATATGACGTGGCCTATTGCGAGGATTTCGTATATAACCTGGTATCTTTCTAATAACTTTGAAAAAAGGGATATTGGTGGGATAACCGGGGAATTAACAACTTTATTTGAGATAAGTATAATAAGGTAGTTGTTACGTTAATAAATAAGTTTGATTAGTTCGTTATCGAAGATATTAGCGTAATAGCTACTTATGTAACCTTTGTAGTTTTTAAACGAAACGTTAATTTATATATAGCGAGACCTTTACGAATCGGTGACGGTACGATATGGCACCTAAAATTAGAATACTTAGGGCCCGAAGTGATCGCTTAGTTGCAGTTTTATATAAGGAAAGTCCGCCTGAAGGGTTTTATAATAGTCGAATACTAAGTATATGGCAAGGCGAAAGCCAAGAGGCAAATACGCCGCGAGCCGAGGGAAGGAATTCTCCGATTAGGATAGCGAATCGTTATCGACTTTACAAATTTCGAAAAAGACCTTAAAGGATACAGATATGTTATGTTTGCGACCGATAGGTACTTAGGATATATTTGGGATATTTACTTGAAGAATCGAGAATAAGATATATTGATTATAGCGTTCCGATATTTCCTAAGGGTTTTGAAGAATTAGGACAAAGTTTTTCCATAAGTATTCGAATGCGATAACGAAATTTTAAAAAATTACCCGTTTCGAGATATATTCTAGTCGCCTTTTTTCAGTATTAGATTTGAGCTGTTATGGGGCTGTGTGGAGCCCCGTTGAGGGCACCGGCTGAACGCCGATGCCAAGCAGCGTTAGCGCCGCTCTTCAAATTCGCGCGTACAACTGTATTTTCACTTTTTCTCTTTTCTTCCCTCCTTAGCTAGAAAATAGATTCCAATCGGCAACTAACTGCAGACCGCATAGGTAAGGCCTTTTACATATTTTCTAGCTTACTATTTAGCGGAAAAGGAGATGCTTAGGATCAGATAGAAAGGTTCTTAAACGTTCCTTTTAAGGCCTAGCAAAGGGCCCCTTAAGCCCGGAATTGCAAAGCGTATTTAGTGCAATTACGGATATATTAACGAACTTTATAGCTGCTATAAAGCAGCGTATAAGTTAGCAGCTTAAAGAAAGCAAAAAAAAGGCGGCCTAACTTCGTTAATACGTAAAAGCTTAATATAAAGCAAATAACGAACTATCGTAATTACCCGAATAACTTAAATAAGGTTTAATTAATTAACAAAAGCTTATTAGCTAATTACAAATTCGAAACGCGGTATTAACAGCGAACGTCCTTCCGGGCGCGACCCCGTAACAATCGGACGCTTAACCAGCTTCCGCCGCAGAAGTAGCTTAGGTGACGGGGGCGATAATCGAAACGAAACGGAAACTGTTTTTATAGCCCGAAAATTTCGACGAAACGAAAAAAAAGTTCCCCGGTTAGTACGTTTCCATATCCTACAAATTACAAATCGACGCGATTTTCTTATAAAGGGTTCGGAAGCAGTTTTACGTTATTTATAAACGGTTCGCAGTTAATATATAACGACCGGCTATTATATATTATAACATTAAAAGCTTAAATAATAATTATAACTTTATAAATTACCTTCGGATATTATATAAACAATATAACAACCGGCATAAAAAAAAAAGGTTACCGAATGTTTTAAAAGCTTGTAATAAATAAATAACGCAAAATTTTCGTCGTTTTATCTCGTTTTCGAAAAGATGCTAACCGACGCAAAAAGTACGATATAACTAACAAAAGTAAAATTTACGTTATTAAAAAAAGCCCTTAACCGGAAACTTACCTAAGTTTTAATACCGGTAAACCTACTAGAAAATTACAACGCGTAAGTAAATAAGGTAATAAAAGTTACGGGTCGCTTCGAAAAAATAACGTAACATAAAGAAATTAACAACTTTATCGGAATTCCGCCAAACGATAATAATAAGGCTATTACTAATCCGGACGGCGATATAAATATATTAAAAGTGTCTACGATAAATCGGTAATAATAGGAACTTTACGACTTCTTTTCCGTACCAAAATAACGCGTACAATAAGTTTTTAAAAAAAAAGCGTAACGTTCGTAAAGTAAAAGGCCTTTACCTTTGTTATAAGCGCCTTAATTGCAAAACGGACCGTTACCCGCCGTTATTAATAAAAAAACTGCAAAACGGAATTAGTTTTATCAAAACTTTCGAACAGGACGAATTAAAATCAAAAAGCGAAAAGGAAAAAAAATAACTTTTAAACATCGTCGCGTTCGGGAACAAAAGGCGACCCAAATTAAAATAAAAATTACAAAGTAAAGTATAAATGGCATTTTATTTATTATCGACGTTTATATTAATTAAAAAAAATTCGTAAAAATATTTATTAATTAAAAATATAAATGTTATATAATTATAAGCGAAACGTTCGTAAAACGTCTAAAGTTACCGCATATTTTAATAAAACTACGCGGATTAAAAAAAGTTCGAAAAATAAGCCGGCGTTAATAAAGCGAAATTAAGGAAATAATATATATAAAGACGGATATCGACGGGTTTAAGGCTAAAAACTTTGCTTATATTATAAATGGCTTAAATTACTTTTTTATTTTAAAAAAGCTTTAAATAAAGCGTTATAACGTCGTATATTCGACGCGGACGTACTTATTAACGGTAAACGCAATAGGATATATAAAGGTTTACGAAAAAGGATACGGAAAAAAAGAAAATTACGTACGAGCCGTTCGCGAAGCCTGGAAAATATCGGCAGCCGCTTTCGGAACGGAGTTTCGAAAAATAAAAAAGATTAAAAAAATTTAATAAAACATTTAGCTATTTCCGGTTACGTTAATCGATATTAATAAGGTATTAACATTTAAAAAGGAAATATTAGTAAATAAAAAGCTTTTATTTAAGTTAAAAGCATTTTAAAAGTGTTTCGATAAAAAATTAAAAAACGTTTTGTTTTTTTACCGTCCGGAAATTAATTATAAAATACGATTACGCTGCGACGAAACGGGATAAAAGATACCGATATTATAAAAACCTTTATATAACATATTACGTAACGAATTGTTAACGCTAAGAAAAATCCTAACGGAACTTTTTAATAAAAGGTATATTTACGTAAATAATTTACTAACCGGGATTTCGGTTTTATTCGTAAAAAAACCGGAAGGAAGATTACGTTTTTGTTACAATTATCGGACGTTAAACGGAATAACGGACAAAGATTATTACTTTTTATTATTAATTTTAAAAATCCTAAAAATATTATTTTACGCGAAATAATTTACTAAAGTAAACGTCCAAATAGCGTTTTATAAAATCAAAATTAAAAAGGGAAATAAATAAAAATCCGTTTTCCGAATATGCTTTAAGTTATTCGAATAATTAATAATACCGTTTAGATTATGCGGTACTTTTACGATCTTTTAACATTACGTAAACGAGATATTAAAAAAACTTTTGAACGTTTTTTATTGCGTATATATAAATAATATTTTTATTTATTTTTTTAGGTTTAAGGAAAACTATATGCAAAAAATAAAAAAAGTTTTAAATAATTTAAAAAAGGCGGGTTTTAATTTCGATATATCCAAATACGAATTCGCTATTAAATTAACGAAATATTTAAGATTTATTATAAAAACGGGACGAAAAATACGGTTAAATCTCGAAAGATTACGCGTAATTAAAAAATGGAAAGCTTTTAAAATATTTAAAAAAATAAAAAGTTTCCTAAAATTCGCGAACTTTTATTGCGAGTTTATAATTCGTTACGCGAAACTGGCGGCCTTTTTAGTTACTTTAACCCGGAAAAAGATCCCGTTCCGTTAAAAGCGAAAAGAAAAAGCGTTCGAATAATTTAAAAGCGCCTTTATATCGAAATTAATTTTTGCGTAATAAAATCCCGAAAAGCTTATAATAATAAAAGCGGATTACTTAAAATACGTATATAAAAAGTATTTATTTTAAATTAATAAGTAAAAAGTATTACGTTTAATTACTTATTATTTAAAAAAATTAACCGCTGCCGAATTTAATTATTAAATACATAATAAAAAGCTTTGAAAAATAATTAATTATATAAAAGTTTAAAATATGAAATTCCGTAACGTAATAACTTTATTTAAGGTAATTACCGATTATAAAAACTTAAAGTATTTTATAACAATAAAAAGGTTAAACGAACGTTAAGTAAAGTAATTCGAAAAACCTTTACGGTTTAACTTTTATTTAAAGTTCCGCGCAGGCGGTTTAAATATTAAAGCTAACGCGTTTTTGCGTAAAAAATAAAATATGCTTTCGGGAAACGCCGATAGCAAAAAAGTTAATTGTAAATTCCAGCTATTAAAGGAGAAATAATTTCCTTTAGTATTTATAAGGAACGAAAATAACGTAAACGAACCGCTTGCGGTTAATAGGATAAGTACGAAAAAGGGGGAACTTTTCCGGGAAGCGTAAATATTTTAGCATTACGAAAATTTTTAAAAGGCTTAGGACATAACGTTAAAGTACGATAAAAGTTACGCCCGCGTTATCCGAACTATCGCCGAAAGGGAACGTAACTTCCCTGCCGATTTAAAGCTAATAATATTTATTATTAAATATTTACTAAATACTAAAAATTTCTTTTAATTCCGTAACTATTTATGGATCCTAGATTAAAAACCGTTTAAAACGGCCTTAATTTAAAATACGTATGACTTTTACATATTAAAACATTTAAGCAGAAAAGTTACGATAGCAGTATTTGCGAAAAACTTCTTTTAGCCGGGTATATATTATGCGGTTAAGTAATTCTGCAGGAATTATAACGTATATAATTATAAAAACGTATAAAAAAATTGGAAAAAGGGGTTCTTAAAGCCGTTACCGGTTTCCGAACGATTTTATAGTAAGCTGTCGATCGATTTTATAACCGATTTGCTAACTGTTTCCGAATACGACCTAAGCTTTTTAATAATTATAACGAACCAATTATTTAAATTAATCGTTTTAAAAGCGATACGTATAATAAACGCAAAAACCTGCGTAAAGGTATTCGTAAAAACGTATTAAAAATTTATGTTTTCCTTAAAGCTATTATAAACGATAAAAAAATAAATTAAGTAAAAAAGTTTTAAAGTAAATTTTGCAAATTAATAAGGATAAAATAACGTTTTTTTACGGCGTATTATTCCGAAACCGATAATTTTACAGAAAAGGTTAACCAAAAAATGTTAATTTATTTGCGAACGTTCGTAACGTATTTTTAATAAAAATAAAGCAAATTTTTTCCGGAAATAATATTCGTAATTAATAACCGAAATACGACTTCGATAAATTTAAACCTTTTTTTCCTTTTTTACGGGTATTACGTAAACTCGGTTTTTTAAGTAAAAAGTAATTCGGTACCTAAAAAAGATCCGGGTATTAAAACGGAAAATTTCGTTAGGAAATTACGGAAAGGGACGGAATTTACTTAAACTGCTATAATAATTACCTAATAAGCTTAAGAAAAAGCTATAAATAAGCATTACGCCCCTGTTGAACGATACGAAATTAACGATAGCATATAATTATTTCTTAAAATTATCGTTACTTCCTGGCCGTCGAAAAAGCTAAAATAATTCCAAGTTAAATACCGGATAACTAAGGTAATTAGCTTTTACATAATCGAATTAAATATGCCGGAAAAGATTTATAACCGCTTTTACGTAAATTTATTAAAGCGCGTAAGTTATAATTTTTTGCCGTTATAAGTTAACGCGGATACGTAACTTCCTTTAATACTTTCGGAAAAAAACGAAAAGTTCGAATATAAAATAAAAAACATTTTTTAAGCCCGGATTAAAAAAGTAAAAAAATTTCCAAACGAAAAGTTTTAATAAAATAGAAAAAGTACGCGGAATTTACATAAAAGCCGGTCGCAAAGTTTGCAAATATAACAACCTTATAAAAGTTCGAAAAAAAATATAACCTTATAATTATTAATAATAAATCTTAAGTATAACGTTTTATTAAAAAATAGGCCTGCCGAAAAGCAATTTAGGAATTATACGAAAACGATTTATAAAAAATGGGGAAGTTCCGGAAAAACCGTCCCGGAATAAGGTTAATTTAACTTATAAATAACGTACGAAAAAAAGAAATAATAATTAAAATATAAATAGCACGCCGGTTACGTTTAATTCCTTAAAATTTTATAAACTTAATAATTTATTTAAAAGTTTATAATTTCCAAATTACGTATAAAAAACGCAAAAAATATACGCGCGTTTAATTACTTTTTATTATTACTATCGGCGTTACCTTCTTTAATACCCGGCAAAACGGGGATTTTTTCGTCGATCGATTAAACGATAATTATAAAGTTTTCGAAAATAAAGGTAATACGGTTATTAACGTCGATTAACTCGGCTTAAAAAGTAATTAGCAAATAACGCGGAAATTTCGCATAAGAATTACTTACGTATCGAAATTTGTCGTTTTTATTTTCGATACGGCTTTTACTATAAGAAATAACCGGAATACCGAAACCGGAAACTAAAATAATAAATAAATAACGTACGAACAGCGGATTAGTAACGTATACGTATTTCCTTACGCGTAATATATAAAAACTTAATTCGGGAACGTAAAACTTTAATACCCGCCTTTTTTTAAGTACGAATAAAAATTAAAAAGCGATATTAATAACGCGGAAACAGTTTAAAAATAATTTACGAAAATCGTATTTATTTCGATTTCGATAATTATATTTACGGGCAGCTTTATAAAAAGTATAAACCGCCTTACGGGATTCGGAAACGTTAAAAAGTTACGCGGAAATAATATTAAAAGGGCGTATTAGTAGGAAAATAAAAAAAGGATAATAAGGAATTTACCTTAGGATAACCGTAGTTGTAACCGGTATAAGTTACATACTTAATTACTTTTTTGCTTAAAAATATAAACGGAAAAGAAATAGAAAAATAGTTACTTAAAAATAACGTAATTACTTTATTAGTTTATATAAAAGGTATTTAGATTTTCGGTAAAACGAGAAATACAAATAAAGCAAGGCACCTTTCGGGTACGGGAAAGATATTCGGCTAAGGCGACGCGGATACATAACGCGGAAATACCGCCCGTCGCGGGGCTACCAGAAAAGCCGGAATTCTTAATAACTTTCTTCTTACCGACCATTTTGGAAACGTTACGGCGTACCTAATTAGCTTACGAACGGCTAGCTAGCAGCGCAAAAAAAGCGCAATTTAGGGGAAAAAAGGGGGGGCGGCAAGAAATAACTTACCGATTTAGGTTGTTGTTATTAGAAAAAGGTTACAGGTAAATAAAACAAGGGTTCCTTTTATAGATGGGTCGACGAAAGCCCACAATCAGTAACTAGAGCTAATCCCGATTCGGAAACCGGGTTTCTGACCAATCAAAAGCGGGAATTAACGCAGTTACTGATTATAGGCAGAGCTAAACCCAATTAGGATAAGTAGGGGGGTGATGTCATAGGGCTGTATGAAGCCCCGTTAAGGGCACCGGCTGAACGCCGATGCCAAGCAGCGTTAGCGCCGCTCCTCAAATTCGCGCGCACAACTGTATTTTCACTTTTTCTCTTTTCTTCCCTCTTTAGCTAGAAAATAGACTCCAATCGGCAACCAACTGCAGACCGCACAGGTGAGGCCTTTCACATAAGCCCTTAATACCGCATACCTAGGCCCAAAACGGGGGTGTAAAACGTTTAGGAGGTGTAATTAAGGAAAAAGCGATTGCGATACGAAGCGGCGTTAAATTGCTTTCGTTTTTAATCGTATATATTTTTAAAGCGGCAGTATATTTGTATAACCGTACTTTTAAATATGCACTTTTTTAGTAAAGCTTATACGAGGTTTATTATATTTACCTGGCGTATAGGGACGGCGTTGCAGTATTTGATCGGAAGCTTTAATAGGCTTACTTATAAGTATATAGCTGTATAGTTTATGTTATAACAGTTGCCGCTATAAAGAAAAAACAAAGATTCCAGAAATTGAACCTTAAGGTATAAATTGGGTTTCTCGTCGGCTACCGATTTACGAATATTTACGAGATTTGGAACCTTTTAATTAATAAGGTTATCGCTATTCGAGACGTAATATTTAACGAAAAGGTTACCTTTTTAGGTAATATTAAAAACTTAAAAGATAACTTTATGTACGTTACAGAAAAAAAAGCTATAAAAGTTATTGCAATAAGTAAAATTACCTAATTAGGGCCCAGGTTACCCAAATATATAGATATAAGAAGAAGACGAAAACTTAAGCGGAATAATTTAGTTACTGGTTAGATAAAAGAAGTAGTTCCAAATTAATATAGGCGTACGAAACGTATAGAATGGGGAAAAATAAGTTTGTTTGCATAGGATTAATTACTTTTATACGACCGTTATGTTCGAACTATTCCCGTTCTTTGGCTTATTATTTTTATTAGCATTTGTTTTAATAACTGTTACGATTAATACGCCAGCGGAAGTAATATAAGTAACTTTAAGTTTTTATCGTTTAATTTAACTTAAAGTAACGGTAAAAAACGAAAGTACTTTACGGGTTATAAACGTAAGCTTTCCGTATGTTCCGCGTCGAAAGGATGGTTATCGGTATAATTATAAAATATGGGAAGCCGCGTTTAACGTAGGACGATTAATTTATTTTATTAGTACGATCGATAATCGGCCGGTAAGCTGCGGAAATTTAGGGAAGATAATTACTCGAAATACGCGTTACTTTAATCGGAAAGGTTTCGATACGAAGATACATAAAATCTTTAAGTCGCGAAACCGGATATATAAGCGCGATTTACCGTTACTGCTATAAAGTTATAAAAAGCTAAATATATACCGGTTAAAGGAATTATTTCGTAAGGCCGAAAAGGTTTACTTATAAAGTTATAAAAAGATGCAGTTTTAAAAGGTTGTTAATTAGTTTTCTGCTAAAGGGAAATAAATTTTAAGGTATATATAGGTATATGTTTATAAATTCGATAAACATAACTGGTTGCAAAAATATAAGGTATATTTTATCGTACGGGGCGATTAATAGTTAAAGAACGTTTATAGTAATATATACGTATTTACTTTAATTAAATAGTTATTTATAACCTTGATCGTTATCGCAGTTAAATTTAACTTAAAGCTTAAATAGTATAACGCGGTAAACGTTTTCGTTAACGCTAACTTACCTTATAAAGTGTACATGAAAATACCTTTAAGATATCCGTATCGTGGCAAAATTTTCTTAATTAGGAAAGTATTATATGGATTAAGGGAATTATTTTTGCTTTGGTAGAAAAAATTTATTAGGACGTTTAAAATTTTGGAATTTAGTCCCGTTTTTTACGAACCCTGTTGTTTTATTCATTAAGGAATGTTTATCTTTTTCTTTCTAGACGATATCGTTACGGCGTATCGTAAAAAAAATTAAGACCTCGTCGATCAGGTAATTTAATAAATAAGGAAACGATATACTTTTATAAGGAATGAAAATTTATAATAGTTCTTAAGGATCGAAATAATTAAAGATAAAACTGAAAAAAAAATTTGGCTTTTTTAATCTAACTTTATATATAAGCTAATTCACTTAATTTTAAAAGAAAATTTAAATAATTTTTTAGATATATTAATAACGAATATCAAATTATTGCCGAATTTTGATTTGGTTTATTTAGGGTTTGTTAATAAATACTAAAAGATAATTGGTTTTATTCTGTACGTAACAGTTAATACGCGATCCGATATAACCTTTGCGGTATCTTAATTTGCCCGATTTAATTTGAACCCTAGCGATGCGTATTATAAAGCTGCTGATCGGGTTATATTATATTTAATCGGGACTAAAATATTAACGTTGTAGTTCGGAAATAAGGGTTCGTTAAATACTTGGAGCGACGTTTTTTCGCAGATAATACGATCGATCGAAAAAGTTTTTAAGTTTACGTTATAAAGTTATTTAAAAAAATAATAAAATAACGGACGAATAAATAAAATATAATAATTACTTTTATAACAAAAACGAAATTGTTATTTTTTACGTAAGTTATAAAAAAAGCTTTATTTAGCTTTCGATTAATTAAAAAATTAGGAATTACTTTAAATATTAAATAATTAAATATATAATACGATAATCGATAGATTATTCGGTTTATTACCGCCGACGTCGACTTATTATAAATAAAGTTGCGGTATGTAAATATATATAATTATTAATTGCGAAAAGCCGTAAAAAAGAATATAATTAAAATAAATTATACGCTTATAAGCAACATATTAATTAATAGATTAATTAAAACCTTATTACGAAACTTTTTTAAGTATTTTAAAAAGTAATTAAGATTAATAAATATTACGGAAGCTTTTAATCGGCGGAAAAATAACCTGCGAATAATCTCAAAGCAGGAATTGGCTGATTAGGAGGATTTAATCGCCGGAGGTGAGGTAAAATAGAACGCTACGGTTTTAGGAAGTGATGAAATATAACGGTTAACGCCGTAACTGCGTTAAAGCGTTAAAGAGGTATGTTAGCTAGCAGGGGGTGCGCTAGCACCCCATATACGGAAAGGCTCCCTCTAATCGGAAAATATATGCTCCGTAGCTAAACTACTTCAAAGATCAGTACGCGTTGCTAAAATGCACGCAACTAGCCAATTAATACAACACAACTAATGTCCCCTATATCTAACTATATCGTCTCAACAGCAGCTGATCAATTGATAATAACGTGATTTAAGCGAATAAAACTCTTAATTGTCAGATATAGGGAACATCAGTTATGTTATATTAAATAACTAGCTGCAGGCGCTCTAGAACGCGCACTCCTCTTTTTATAGAATCTAATCACGGAACCTATATGTTCCAATCAAAGGGAGCCATTCCATACACACACCGATCAATTATATCCGTACGCTTGAACAACCCCACCTTCCAACTTGGACATATATCTCCACCCCTTATCACTTCATCATCCAATAACTTAGGCACCACAATATGGATTTGGATAAGGCTGCTTCCGTTTTTATCGCCGATCGTCAGCCTGGGGACGAATTCAGTCCAGAAGCCCGGGCCTTTATGATTAAGGCAGTGGCAGGGGGTACAACCCAGGCCCAGGTGGCTGAAGCGATGGGAACAGAACGTCAGCGAGTCGGCGAACAACTTCAACGGTTTATAACTTACAGAACGGTCCATGACCTACCACGGGGACATCGCCAGCGGGCAATTCGAGGTCGTCTAGCTTCACATCTCCATCAACTAAGCCGTCGCTACCCTCGGGATACGTACCGCGAGCTCCAAAGAAAGACGGGTACCAATATGAGCCAATCATCGATAAAGCGCTTTTTCCGTACGTTCGCTTTAAGGAAATGGCGCGCGGCGAAAAGAATCAACCTTACGGCGGATAACGCACGCAAACGTTTAAAGTTCGCCAACGAGGCCCTTAAACGTTACCTCAGCTAGCTCAAGCCTCCCTGGCTCGTTCTCTAATTTCTTCAAAGTCACTCAAGTACCGCTCCACAACGCTAAAAATTAACCAATCAAATCCCAAATACCCGTAACAAGCCAGCAAGGCCTAAAAACAAGTTGTCCTAAAAAGGGGTCCGTTCTATAGATTTGCTTCTTTAGAAAACAGAAATCCGTAATAACTTAACAACCCGACGTTTCCTGTAATTATATATATATTAATACGATTTCTTACGTTATAGCTTATCATCAGTATTATTCTAGTCCTAATCAGAACCTTTTCGCTACGCCTAAGCCCTAACGGGTCCATTAACTACAACCCGAATACGTCGCGTCATTATCCCCTTTTTCAGAATACAACGAATCCGAATTTTTTCAATTTTACCGCGCGAACCTAAAAAAACAGGATATACGTATACGTACGTTAGCATTTTAGCAAAAGCGACGATCGGATATAAGATTCGAAAGCTTTATTCGTAGTTAAATTTTTTGCGACGATGTTAACCGAGCAACCAGTTTAACCGCTCGGATTTACCGTTTAATTAACGTATTATAAAAAAAAACGAATACGCGATAAACTGTTAGCATACGAACGCTAGCAGGAATTTATAATTTTTATTAATTAGGACCCCGCTATACGCAAATACCATAATATATTATACGGAAAACTTGTAACTTTTGCAAAAGGGCCCGGATTTTGCTGCTTACCGGAAATTTTATTACTCGAAATTAAAACGATATATATTACTTTAAACGAAAATTAACGTTTTATCAAAACGCTAGTTCTTAACTGGTTTAAGCTTTTAAACCAGGTAGTTATATACTTAAAAAAAAGGTACCGGTCGTATAATACGAAACGGAAAACGAAGCGGTTTCGTAATAACAATAATCCGGACGTTTTTACGTATTTTTTTATAGTCCTAATTATTATAATTAAAATCGTTTCCAAAATTAAAAGTAATTATTTATCTTATTTATTAAGCAAATTTTTGTTATTTTTTGGTATATTACAGGAAAAAATCGATATATTAAGGGAATTAAGTATTTACGAAAATTATGTTATAATAAACAAAAATATAAACCGATTATTAAATAAAATTAAAATAACTTTATCCCTTTTTTTATAATAATAAAGTTTTAATCAAAATAAGTTACATTTTTCGGCCAGATATAATAAGATAATATCGTATTTTAATACGATAACTTTAATATTTAAAATTATGTTTGTAATATAACGTTTTGATACGGTTCCGTTATACGTAACTTTATTACCGTCCTTACCCGTCGTTAGAATTATATCTTTAAAAAAGGGTTAAAGCAATTTATGTTCCGGTTTAATTAACATTATAAAGTAAAATAGTTTTACGAAACGTTGCAATAACATTTAGTACTGCTTAATACTTTTTGTTAATTCGTAATTAATATTATTTGGAATTTGTTTCCTGTTTGTATTAATACGGTATATAAGCAAAATAAATAAAAATTTTTAGGCTTTTCCAAATTAAAACGTATACCGTATAATAAGCGCCGTTCGATTTCGTTAGGTACAGTTAACGAAAATAAAGGCACGATCGACGGTACCTATAACGTTTATCGAAAAGTTTTTTAAGGGGTATACGGTTTTTAAAAAAAAAATAATCTTATCGGTTTTGGGAACGCTTTTATTTTATTTATAAGAACTAAAAGATAATTAATTATATCCGGAAGATATAGGCTAATTAAACCGAAACAACCGATTTATATAATAAAAAACGGTAATTCCTTTCCGTTTCCGCCTTATTTTATATATAAATTAATTTCTTATTTATATTTATACGTATTTATTAACCTGATAAAATTAGCAGGGCGTATATAACGTAAATAATTTTAAAAGTAAATCGTTAATTTTTTTAATAAGATAATATAATTATATTAAAAATTACCGAATGTTTATTTATTTAAGCCTTTTATTTTTTATATATATAATATTCGCATATTTACGTTATTTTTGCAAAAATTAAGCGTCCGATATAAACTATTAATAAAGGAAGCGTTTAACGTATATGGAACTACCAGGAATACTTTAATCGAATGTTTTTTTTCGAAAGGCAAGCTTACCGAGTTCATGAAATATATATGCTTCCGGTTAACCGTTGCCGAGTTCGAAACTGTCGCGTATAATGTGGTTTCTAAGTATCTTGATTACGTTAAATAGATAAAGGAAATATTATAAAGTTTTAATCAGGATACGTTAATAGATAAGGGTTTATTTGACGAAAATTTTTTGTCGTTTTTTCCTAATAGTACGTTACTTGGTAATATAAATAACTTGGTTAATAGTTTATAAGTATTTTAATTTTTAATTTGGGAATATAGTTTATATATATTACTTTTTAAATTACGCAATTTTAATTAAGGCGTATTAAACGTAATCTTTCCGTCGGTTGATAATAAGGCCGGTTATATCTTTAATGCGGATAATATTTCGTAAAGCGATAACTTTTTTAATTTGATTATGGATAATAACCAACCGTTGAACGATGCCGTTCCTGTTAACAAAGAATTTTAAAGCTATTACCGATTCCTTTAAGAAGTCCAGGTTTATTTTTGCTTTTTGCATATTATACGACATAACGACGTTGGTTATATTAAACGGCTGATACCGATATTATTAGTTCTTTTTTATAAGGCCGGTTAAAGTAATTACGGTAAAAAGATGCTTTATTTCGACTGGATATTACGTCCTGCAATATTAAATTTAGTGCTTACTAATTCGATCCTAACGTCGAGTTTAACTTTTACAAAATCTTTTAAAAAAATATGGAAAGTATTTAATCAAAAGGGCGAACATTATAATCTTTGGCTTGCTAGCGAACTCCGCCGGTCGAGAAATGATATATATAACGTTAATCCCGTCTTTTCCGAAATTCGTTTTTAATTAGGTACCGTATTTTCCTATAACGCGAATTTTATGCCCGTTATGCTTTTTTGCGAAATAGGCATTACATTATTCGAAATTTTCGTAATAAAATCTTCGAACGCGTTTATTTCCTACTTTGTAATTTCTGGTTTGTTAAGGGATATTTATTTCGGATTTAAAGGGTTGGCTGGAAATTCGAGGATATTTTAACCGTAGGCCGTAAAGTTATAAAGGTTAAGCTTGTCGATTTTAATAATACCGTACTTATTATTAACGACAAAGATAGGTTTAACTGGTTGGATATAACAAAGGATAAAGATTAACTTGTAAATAACTTTAATATAGTTGCCCGAAAGGTTTTCGGTAGCGAATTCGTTAGGGATAATTTGGTTTCAGACGATTATGGTATCTTATATATAGAAGAAGGTTATGATCTTATGGTATAAATTATAGATAATTCGGTAAATAATTTTAATTAGGACGGCCCGTCGTCTTCCTCGTTATCGTTAGATAAGTAAAGTAAAGATTCGTCGGACGATACTTAATTGTTAATATAATTCTTCGCCTTTTTATTATTTTTGTATTTTGCATAACCGATATAAGGATTTTCCTATAATTTTAATATTAATATAAATTAAAATGTCGCGGCGTTTTAATTAAATACGTTACTTTTATAGGTTTTACTAATATTAATGCTATATAAATTTTTCGTATTAAAATAAACCGACGTATTAATAATATCCTATTACTTATAACTAAATATATTGCATAATTTCGTAATAACCTATGCATTTCGCGTAAAATTAATTTACTAGTTAACGTTTTTGCGTATTTTTTAAAATATTTTCGTTTGGTTTTGCCTTTTTTCGCGCATTATTATAACCTGTATATTAATAACTTTTTCCATATTATCGGGATCTAAAAGTGTTTTCGTTTTAGGCGTAATATCCGGGTTCAAGTTTTTCTGGAAATTTTATTCGGCCCGTATAACAATGCCGAATATTTAGAAACCGCATATAAATATTTTTTGCCGCGTTTTTATGCGGAATTTGTACATTTATCGCCCGCATAACCTCGTATATTATAATATCTATAAAACGGCTATATAATATATACTTCCTTGCCAGTTGGCCCGGTCCATAAATTCATAACCCTTTTTTCGTATCGTTTATAAGGTATTCGATTTATATATCCTTTTTGCTAAATTGCGAAAGCCGTAATTAGTCGAAGGTTAATAATTAGTTTAATAATTTAATAGTTTATAGGGCCGGTATAATCCGCCATAACGTAAATCCTATTTTATCGGGCGTTATTATTAAGAATATCCCGAACGGTATTGTTGGTATTTAATGCTTATATAAATGCCGTACTTTTTCTTAATACGAAGTCCTATTTATGATATAGGCCTTTGGCGATATTACCGAGTTTAAAAATTATTATTGATCGTAGGATTTTCCTGATTAGTATACGTTCGATTTGGCGTTAAGACGTAAGGTACTTACAGCCTTTTAGTTTTTCCTTATATTAATGTAGCCTTGTGGCATAAACTTGGTATTTGGGATCGGTTACGTATAATATGCATTTTCCATAAAGAACGTCCTATGTTTTGGGATAGTTGAATGTTATTTAGCTAATACGAAATTATTTTAATTAGGACGAAGCCGTAAGTTATGTTATATTACTAGTGGCTTTGGTAATGGTTTCCGTTATTTTCTGGTTTGAGATTTTGTTATCCGTTTTTAAGGTTGTTTATCGGGTGTATTATTAGTAAATTTAATATGCTTAACTGGGGATTTAAAGCTTTCCGGCTATATATCGAATGTATTATCGATAGGATTTTTAAATAAAGATTTTAAGCTATTGTTAAGTTTGTTTATATTTTATAATATTATGAAATGTATAAAAGTATATGTTAAAATAACGGTTTTAAATGCTTAATTAAAAGGTAACGGGTTAATAATTATTATGTTATAGGCAAATTAATTTTACGCGTTATAATATAGTAAAATATGTACGGGATATAAAGTAATAGTAGGTTATGTTAAAGTAAGTGGTATCAATTATAGCGAATTTATTTAATATGTATTTAATTAAAGGAATTTTACGAATTACATTAAATAATTTATAATAAAGGAAAGATTTCGTGCAATTTATATAAGGTTTTAATTTTTTCCTTATATATTGTTATTTCTTTATAGGAAAAAGTAACGTTAATTTTTAAGTTAATATCTAGCAATTTATATAAACCTAATTATTTACAATTTTATAATTATATAATCTTTAAACTGTATATATTTTAATCCTAATTTCATGTACTATTTTCGGATTTTTTCGTAACTTATTAATTATCCGTAGGCTTCGTTTATGTACTATAAAACCTTATATATTTCTTTTATTTTTAATAACATCCCTAGAAATTATTTAGCATATAAACTTTACTTTATTTATTACATTTTATATTTTTTTTCTAATTTTAATCCTGATTAGCTAAAAGTATTTTCGATAAGCTTATAATGTTCCCAGATTTTCTAGGTATGAATGATTTTCATGTGGTATTTAACATAATATAGTTGACGAAATGGTACTACTGCCGTTTGATAGAGTGAAATATGGCGACCGTGTCCGAGATTTATATGGCGATTTCCTAAGAGATTGGGGCGTATATAAAGATAAAAGTTTTCCAGGTTGGCTTTCGACGTAAACTATATTAATTGCGGCGCCATTTTTTATACCTTACTTCTAGTTAAATATATCTTTTTCTTAAACCTTTTAGTAGTTAATAAAATAATAGATACGAATATCGCCAGAGCGATATTTGACAAAGTTGTAATATTATAAGGCTTTAATAAAACGGGGTTTATTGTTATATACAAAAAAGCATGGTTTGCTTAATGTTATATATACTTTAACGTATATTTTACCGACGATAATATCGAAGTAATACTTTAATAGATATTTAAGGATTTCGATTGTATATATATAACCTATAAAACGATTATAATAAACGTATTTATATATAATAATGCTATATAATTTTCGTTTTTATTAAATCCGGACGAAATTGCAAAATGGCATATAACTTTATTTGCTTTTTTTTATTATATTAAAGTATTTCGGTAAAGTTAATAAATAAGCAAATACGAATTACTAGATGGTAAGTTTTTGGAATTATAAAGCAAATATTTTTTATATTATAAATTTAATTAGCGCTTATTTTTTAAAAGTCCGTATAAATCGAGTTGCTTAATGTTTCCAGGCATACCTAATCGATAATAACTTGCATAATATGGATAGTACCAGGAATATAGCAGTTTTAAAATTTCGATTAAGAAAATAAAACTATGATATATTATATGGTATATATTATATAAACGTTATCTTTATAATATTAAGCTAAGGGAAAATCCGCGATTATAAGTAGTTAATTAGTAATTAAATAATTATGTATAATAATTAGATATTTAGGTATCGAGGTATATTAGGTGCTAATTGCGAGGACTTTGGTGGTTATTTACCGTATCCGGATATGTTCGTATATATATGGGATTCCGATATAAGATTCCGAGTTTTATCTGGAACCCGAGTTAAACAGAAAAAAAAAAGCGCAGCATTAAGTAATAGGAACCTTATATCCTTATACGTTAGACGGGTCGGAAAAAAAAGTTTCAAAAGCTGCAGTCGGAAATGCCGATAAGCTTTATTTCCGGATATTTAGTGTTAAAAGATGTATTTAAGGGCCCGGAGAAAGTACCTAATAGGAATAATTTACAATTACCGAAATCCTTACCGAAATAGCGACGAAATAATCAATAAGGACCCGTAGGTATTAATTAAAACCTTAAACCATTTACCGCGATTATACCATAATTACCGAGATCCTTAGTAAAAGGGCGATAACGTACGCAGCTGGCCTTAAAAAAAGTTAGCTAAAAACCGGCTTTAAAGGACATTATTTACGGGCTTAAGAAGATAAAATTATAAAGCGTAAGGCTTCGAATTTATTATAAGGCCGGGATCCTAAATATTTCGAATTAGTATTTTAAAAAAAACGGACGCCGGAGTAGCTGTACTTATGTCGAAAAGATAGCCTTTTTAATATTAACGAAAAATTATTTACATTATTTATTTACCCGCATACTTAATCTTTTACATTAATTAATCGACCCGAATTAAGGTATTTTAAAGGTTAAAAAGGATAAGAATATTTCAAAAGCTAATACGATAAGTTCGAAGAAAAGGACCGGAAGATAGGATTTAAGAAATTCTAATTCGTCGATATGGATCAAAAGATATAAGTTAAAAAAAATAAGTTGTTAATAACCGTAATGGATTATAAATAAAAACGCGTAATATTAAAATTCGTTAATTTCCTTAATTTAAAGGATTTATTATATATCCGTAATAACGTATAGCTGGTTCGGATTAGGAAAAATTAATATTTATGCAATATTTAACGAATTTAAAATTAATAAAATAAACGAATATGGTAAATGGATCTGTATTAATAATTTCGTTTGTATTATTTAGCAATTCTTTTACGCAATTAAGTTATTTTAACATAAAGGAAATATTATTTTAGATTTTTAAACGACGTTAATATCCCGTAAGAACTTAAGTAAGCTGGTAAAATATATTTATAACGTTCCGTACTTTAACGAATTCAAAATGCATTATTAAAAACCGCGAAAAGTTATAACATCCGCTTCGACCTTTAATACGCCTTATTTATCAGCGATTAAAGTAAATACATAACGTCGCAGAATGTAATTAAAACTTATTTTAAAAAGCTAAAAATAATTTAATATCTTAATATTTTTTTAAATTATTAACTTTAACCGATATTACGTAAATATTTATATTTATCGTACTTTACAACCGTAACCCCGTTTTAAAACCGAACGCGTTTTTCGTTATCCGCCTTAATTAGAACCGGCCGGGTTTCGTTTTTAATTTTCGACTTAATATTTCGATTATTACCATCGTCGAATAAGTACCGTTTGCTTTTAACGCGTAATTTTCCGACCTCTATAACGATTATTGTCTCGGCTTTATTTTCCGACATATTATTCGTAACGCCAAGTTACGTATTATTACCTTTTGGTAAGGCCGGCGATTCCGGTAACGATATAAAAACAAACGAACTAAACGAATATGGGTACGGTAACGAAAGTAAAGCTGGTAAATTAAATATGTTAAAGAACGGTAAGCTTTAAGTCGACGTTACAAATAACGGGAACGTTATAAGTTCCTAATTAGGATTATCTAATATATTACGAATTATGCGTACGGGTATAGGCGTTACGATTACCGGGGTTACGATTCCGAATTGAGAAAACGTATCAACTATATGCCGGGTTGGTATTTAAATTACTAAAATTACCGTTAAATCCTTAATTACCAGTTTAAACTGAACGGCTATATGTAATATACCTTAATTAGGATTATATACGGCTTACGGCGGCCTTGCGATTTTTTCCGATATTTGTTAAGTTGCTAACGCGGTAATCGTTCGTAATTTATATAAATCTGTATAAAGTATAAGGATATAGCGCCGTTGCTTTAATTAAACGAATTCCGCCGTTTACGAAAAGTTTCCCGTATTTTTTGTAAAATAAAAAATACGGCTTTTTCGTAGATTAAATACAGCGCAAAAAAAAGGCGATTTTTTAAAACGTTTTAATATTGCTATTTATCGAGCCCGGGAACTGCTTTAACTAGTCCGACGGTACTTACGATTAAATAAAAACCTTTAACTTGGTTCGGTTTTTTTTTAGAAACGTATTAAGTAAAAACTGCTTAAATTTAGTAAAAATAAATATTTATTTTATTCCTTTACCGCCGAGCGGAAACGACCGCGTAAAAAACAATTCGTTTATCCGTCGTTTATATTAGGATTCGATTATTTCGTAAATAACTGCTTTTAACAAACCGGCTTTTAGTTATTTTTATATAAATTTTTCGGATTTAAAAGTTTTAGTATATGGATAAAATTAAGCGTATATAAGTTGCAATAAGGTCTAGCCGGTATAAAGTTATTACAGTTCTATTTTAACATAATAACTTTTTTTTAAAAATATGTTAAAATTGCTTTACGTACGTGTTCGCCGTTAAATAATATACGTTAGTAAAACCCTATTTTTGTTTTATTTCGTAAATTAAGATAATTCCATTTAAAATGTTTACGGATAACGCAAATAATATCTTAATTAACCGAAGGATAAAATTGGGATTCGACGATTGTCTCGTCCTAATCGGGATTATTTGCGACAAATAATTTATCGTTTTCCTTATTATCCGAATCCGCAACGTTAATTTCCATTACGACTTTTATGTTTTAATAAGTAGTACGGTTCTTAGCTTACCGGGCCTGGGTTTTCTTTATTATTTTAATCAATTTTATAATAAACGGCTTAATTTTATATTTATCGAATACTTAATAAGGCGTAAATAATATGGCATATTTATAATTAATTATATTTAACGTACCACACAAGTGAGCTGCATACATAAGTAAGCTGCACACTTTTCTTAGCCATTCCAATTACTCATCTTCAATCGTCCATTATTCAATACCAACATTATGGAGCGCCTTACAAAAAAAGCGAGAATAAACTTAGCAATTCAGGCTAAAAAACGAAACCCGAAACTTAGTTATAAGAAGCTTGGTTCTATTTATGAAATTCTATTTTCTACTTTGAAAACGCGATATAACGGTCGACGCGCCCGAGCCGATATTGACCCTTTTATGCGAAGATTGACGGCGACCGAAGAAAAATCGATTGTCGACCGAATCCTTAACCTAAATACGCAAGCGTTTCCTGTCCGGCTTTAGCACGTTAAAGATATGGCCAATTTATTGCTGGCTTAGCGCGTCCCGGAACGAATTGGAATTAACTGGGCGTCGAACTTTGTTAAACGGCAAAAAAAAACTTCAAACGCGTTTAAATCGGAAGATCGATTATTAACGGGTCTTATGCGAAAATTCAGAAACGTTTCGCAAATAGTTCGAGCTTGTTCGGGCCATTATCTCAAAATACGGTATCGCAAAAAAGGATATTTATAACTTCAACAAGATTGGATTCTTAATAAAACTTCTTATAGCAACGGGTATAATAATTACCAATACCGAAAAACGTAAAAAACCTAAACAAACGTAACAAAAGAATAAAAAATAAGTTACAGTTATCCAGGCTGTTAATTTTTAAAGTTAAGCTATATCGCTATTTATTATTATAGCAGGGAAAAATTATTTTGGATCCTGGTACCGTAATAACTTACCGCCAGCAGCCGATTTAAAAATTGCATTAAGTAATAATGGCTGGATAACAAATGAATTAGGTTTCGAATAAATCCAGCATTTTAACAAATATATTCGGACGTATACGAAAAGTTCGAAACGTTTTCTTATCCTCGACGGCCATAAAAGCCACCATTCGATAGAATTCGAAAAATACTGCGCTAATAATAACATTATTACGCTTTATATACCTGCGCATTTTTCGTATCGGTTCCAACCTTTTAATGTATCTTGTTTTTCTATTTTAAAACGCGCTTATTCGCGATATATCGAAAACTTAATACGACGTTATTATACTTATATTGCCAAAGAAAATTTTCTTGCCGGCTTTTACGACGCGTTCCAAACTGCCATAACGTCCGATAATATCAAATTTAAATTCGCGAAAGCTGGTCTTATTCCATTCAATCCTAATAACGTTCTTTTCGAATTAAAGCTTTTTCCAGTTATGCCTATGCCGACCGTTTCCCCGCTAACCTCCGCCGGTTCCATTCGTTCCCCGCCCGCGAAAACCTTTAAAAATATTAAGAAAATAACGCGGCAATTACGTTATTTGCAAAAAAATATTAAAAACTAATAAGGTAGCTCGTTAACTAAAATAACTAAATTGGTTTATTTTTTAACTAAAAGTTACTTATTAATTTTGTACGAAAATATTTTTCTTCGGAAAAAAGCTGCCTAATTGCGCGAAACGAACTATATTTTAAGCAAACGTCGCAAAACTAAAAACAAACGTTTTTTTAAAAAAAAAAAAGGAATACTTATTATACAAAAGAGATAAGCTTTTTTGGCCCAAAAAGAAAAGGGTGGTGAAAAAATGCAGCCAACAGCTGCTGAAGGCAATCGTCGCAAAAGGGTTGAAACCAAGGAACGGAAGTATGGCGTCTGCGGCAAGCCCGGGCATAATGCGCGTACTTGTGACGAAGTTGTAGATACGTTTAGCGAAGAAGAATCCGATTGATTTTAGTCAATGCGATGTATTGTGGTTAAGTTATTTGAATTTGTTGTTGGGAGGTGCTAGAAAGTGTGCAGCTCACTTGTATGTGCAGCTCACTTGTGTGGTACGTTAATCGCTTATAGCTACGAATTATTCGACCAAAATTTTGCTATAAACTTTCCATCGAAAAGCTTTTCGGTATTTTCCATTATATTACTCGATTAATATCCGGGATATTTATACCTAATTCAAAAGCGACGGTAAATATTACGATACGGATAAAACTATTAAACTTTATTTAATTTATCGTATATACGAACTTGGTTTTCGTAAGGCATTTCGGAGCTATAAAACTTAATAGCTTTTTTTATAACCTTCGATAAATACCCCCGGTTTATTATAATTTTGATTAAATAATTTCGGATATTTATGGTTTTCGTTCGATTATTAATATAAATAATGGTTTTAATAATAGTACGTAATTTAATTTGTTAAACTTAAAGGATATTAGTTAATAACTTTGGTATATTAACTAACAGAAATTTAAATACGTTTAATTTAAACGTTAACTTTTAAATATAAAAAATATAATAATATCGATATCGGAACGATTAATATTAAAACGCCGAACTTTTATTTTATAGTTATATCCAGTTGAATTTCCGGCTTTATTAAAACTTTTATATGTCGTAATTTTTTTTGGTATTACCGTTAGCGGTTGCCGTATACGTAAATTAATATACGTAAGTAAGGAAAATAAAACGTAAATTGCGGATATTAACATATTTAGGCTGGAAACTTTTCTATTCCGATAATAGATATATTTTATTAATAATAATTAAGTTATATTATCGTTCGAAAATAAGATTTAATGTAATAGTTTGGAATTAATCGTTTAATAGTTATTTAGAATTAAAGATAATATAATTATGTTATCCGGTAGTTATACGTTCGAACATTTTTAAATCGAATATTTTCGTTTTTGCGAATATTAGAATAGGAATAAAACATAATACTATTAATATAAAAACTTATTACTTTTCGGTTAATTTAACTAAAGGTATAATTTAAATAATAATTAAGTCGGTTATTAAAAAAAAGCTTAAATAATTAAAAATTCTCCAAAGTTTATTTTAATAACGAAAAAAATTTTAAACTTTCCCGAAAATTAAATTATATACCGTATTTATTTATTTCTTCCGTAAAATACGGCTTTGGCCGTTAAACATGGCGTTTAATATAAAACGAACAAACCGACGGCGTAAAATTTCCGTAAGGTTGTCAACCGTACATTTAACGTTAACGTATAAGTTGATTACGTTTATATCGGTAAGGGACTGGTAAAATTATCGGATAAGGATAAACGTTTTACTTTAAAGGGTTAAGTTTTCGAAAATTTGGGGTATTTATTTTAAACTTTTTAATACGTCGTACGCATTTAGTTAATTAAGAAAAAAATATGCTTCGGGGTTTATTATAGGCGATTTTAAGCCCTGTATATTATTATTTTGGTTTATAAGGTTATATTATTATCGTGCTGGCGGAAAAGGGGTATATGGTTATGGTATGCGGAAAACGGAGTTTTTAGTTATTTTTTTAAGCTGGAAATAATAATATAATCCTAATTAGAACTAAAAGTATACCAGGAAATAGAAATTTTAATTCCGTATTAACTTTTCGTAATTACAAATTAGGTAGCGTTAAACTGAAGCTATATTCGAAAGTTTCGTTTTGATGATTTTTGAAGATTTGTATGGAGCTGCGGAAAACGGAGCCCAAAAAAGGCAACTTGTTATCAGGCCTTATTTTTGAGATTTTGTTATTTCGGTGGAGCTTCTTCTTAAAAAGGTTTAGTCGATACATCTGACCCTTGCAGCTACTTCTTGATCAAAGGCGCTAGCCACGGCTGCGCCGCAGGCGCAGCCCCAACCTCAAAAATAGGGCCTGATCTCGATGAGGTAACTTAAACGGAGCAACCAGAAGCACCTTCTTTTGGTACTCTTCTCTGACGAATGCTCCATACAAACCGTCCCCGGACGCCCGAGCCAATAGGTACTCCGCTTATCGTCAGAGCGCTATAGGAAGGATCTCGTAAATCCGAAGAGCCATGGGAAACCTATCTTTTCCATCATGGTTTGGGGGATGATGTGGCAACGTAACGGCGAAAGTGGTCTTTCTCCTATCGTCCTTTACGAAGGAGATCCGAATTCGCCCGGCGGCGGAGTGACCGCCCAGCGTTATTGTGAGGTCCTTAAGAAAGGTCTGCTTCCGCTGTATGAGGCTGGCGATCCTTTTATTCAAGATAACGCTCCAATACATAAAGCTGCCGTCGTAAAGGAGTTCTTCGAAAGCCATAGCATTTGGGCAATCGAATGGCCTCCGCATTCGCCCGATTTGAACCCCATCGAACACCTTTGGCGCGCTTTAAAGAACAAAATCTACGAGATTAAACCCAAATTCGGGTATCTACTTGATAACGAAGAACACTGTCACCGTGCATTCGAAATAATTAAAAACGCGTGGTTACAGTTGGATCTCGGCTTTGTAACGAAACTTATCAAGTCACTTCCCAAAAGATTGAGAGCCGTTCGTCGCGCTCGGGGATGGTATACATGGTTTTGAAGCCTCACTTTAAAGTTTCCAAATGATGTATATAACTTTCTAATTGAATGCGTTTTGATAAAGAAATGAATTGTTGAAGTTATATGGCTAATATAGGGGAGGAGGTGGATTAATAGGGCGCACGGATACAATTGATCCCTGTGTGTAAATGGGGTGCTAGTGCACCCCCTGCTAGCTGACAGTATGCGTGAGTCCTTTAGACGAGGCCGAATCTTGTCAGTACAGGGGGCCGCCGGGACATGGACTGGTTTCGTGATATGCTTCTAAGAGGACTATTCTGGCACCATGCAGGGGTTCGCACATGCTTCGCATATCACAGATCTGGAGATCTCTGAATTCTAGTCGGCTTCTTGCGTCATTTCGCTTAGCGATGTTTATGGTGTTCATGAAGTTAGGGCTAAAAGCTTTGCTGCCGTGGCGTCTTAGTATTGATCGGCTTGGTGAGCTATAACTGTTTTACGAGCTAGGACTGACCGTAGTGCGAGTCTAGGAAGAGTTCCTGTCAGCTAGCTGGGGGGTGCGTAGCGCCCCATATACGGAAAGGTCACCTAATGATCGGCCCATATATGCTCCGTGGCTAAACTACTTAGAGCTGCACGCGTGCAACAAATACCTGCAACTTAGCTGAATACAACAACACAACTGATATCCCCTATATCTAACAATTAAAAATCTCATTCGCTTAATTAACGTTATATATCAATTAATCAGCTGTTGCTGAAACGATATAAGCTATACATCAATAACAATCATATATACACTTTATTAGCTATAATAACGACCGTACCATTAACGTTTTCTATTATTTATAAAGAACTTAAAAACTGGAATTACTTTAAAGGGAAATTTTAATCTAAGGCATACGCTCTTAAAATCTGGGATTATATCGATCCTAATTAATTACGTCCGTAACCTATTAAACCTATAAAACCCGATATAACCTCTTACTCAAAAAAACGAATCCGTCCTTTAACGCAAATCAACACCTTATCCTTTACAAAAACCATCGAAAAAATCTATTTTATAAGTTAGCCAACGAATATCCTTAAAATAACGACCGAAATTAAATAAGCCTATAACCAGAAATATACGGCGTACACCTATAAAAATCGGAAGTACGATACTTTCTGCAAAAACATTAACGACTTAACGAAATAAATTTTGGAATCTGTATCTCCAGCGATCAAATAAACGAATCTTTTTCCAGGAAAAAACCTACGAAAATAGTACGCCATATTGGCTAAATCTGGTAAGGTATACGACGACAGGCTCGTAATTAATACCTAACGGAAATACCGCGAAATATTAAAACAAGCTTCGAAATTTGCTAAAAAGCTAAACGAATAAATCGGAAAATAGCAAAAGATTATAACCATAAAGCAACGATATAAAATTCCAAAAACAAATACAACAATCGGATAAGTTAACGACTTATACATAACCGTAACTCCTATTATAAAATCCTGGAAAACCTCGTTCTAAATAACGAAAAAGGCCGAAATTAAAAGCGGTACGATCAGTTACCAAAAGGTAACTACTAACCTTCTGGACTATTAGGTCCAAACCCATTAACCATTTACATCACGAAACGTTAAAGCGGCGTTTCCGACGCTTTACGGGATTCCCGCGGATCCATTTAAACAAAACGATCCTAATCAGGATAATTCCAAATCTATTAACGCCCAGCCGCGTAATAAGACCTCTAAACGAAAGTCGAAACGAAATGGCCGTAACGGTTCATATTCGGATCGAAGCACCAGCAAACGAAAACGTTAAAAATCGGACGCATAAAGCACCTGTTGCAAAGCATACTTAAGCACCTTACATAAGCTAACCCAATATTATTATGCGTTTCTTAACAAAACTCTAACAAAATTTAGGTTTAACGGAACAATAAAAGCTATAATCAAAAAAGCTAATTGCTTTTAATTAATCCTTAAAGGAAAAAATCGACAGTTTGTTAAAAGCTATGGACAAATTAATTACATAAAAAATAAATTAACTTCTAAAAGAAATAAAACGAATTTTGGTATACTTTTTAATCTCCGATTAACGTAACGCAATAAACGCCTTATCTTATCTCTTAAAAAATTCTTCCATCCTGGATTCAGGATCGACAATATATATTTTTAACCTTATTAGCAGGTTCCTAAACTTCAGGCCAATCGTACAAGGCGACGGGATATACGCAAATAACAGCTTCGTACCGATCAAAAGGTACGGAAAAATTAATATAATATTTCGAAGCTCTAGCGGTTCGAAAGCGTTACGTCTATACGACGTAATCTATTGTAAAAGCTTCGCATGTAACCTGGTATCTCTCCGGCAGCTCCGGAAAAGGGGGTACTGGTAAAACAATAGAAAAACTAACAACTTTATTCGAAATAAGTACGATCAAGTAATGGCTACGTTAATAAACAAATTTAATTAGTTCGTTATTAAAGATATTAACGCAATAACTACCTATACGGCCCTAGCAGCCTATAAACGAAACGTTAACTTATATACAGCGAAACTACTACGAATTGGTAACGGTACGATTTAGCATCTAAGATTAAAATATCCAGGGCTTAAAATGATCGTCCATTTACAATCCCAGGCAAAAGAAATCCGCCTAAAAAGTCCTATAACAGTTAAATACCAAGCATATAGCAAAGCGAAAGCTAAAAGACAAATACGTCGCGAACTACGGAAAGGAACATCCCGATCAGGATAAAGAATTGCCGTCGACTTTATAGATTTCCAAAAAAAAAACCTAAAAGGGGATAAATACGTTATATTCGCTACCGATAAATATTTAAGATTTATCTAGGACATTTACCTTAAAAATCGAAAGCAGGATATATTGATTACAGCGTTTCGACACCTCCTAAAAGTTCTAAAGAACCAAAACAAGGTTTTTCCACAAATAATTGAATACGATAACGAAATTCTGAAAAATTACCAACTTCGAAATATGCTTTAATCGCCTCCTTTCAGCATTAAACTTAAACCCTTAATACCGTATATATAAGCCTAGAACGGAGATGCAAAACGTTTAAGGGGTATAATTAAAGAAAAAGCGACTACGATACGAAATAGCGCTAAGTTACCCTCGTTTCTGATAGTGTACATTTTTAAAGCGGCAATATATCTGTATAACTGTATTCCTAAATACGTACTTTTTTAGCAAAGCCCATACGAAGTTTACTACATTTACCTAACGTATAAAGACGGCGTTGCAATATTTGATCGGAAGCTTTAACAGGCCTACCTGCAAATATATGGCTATATGGGCTATACTATAACATCTGCCGCCATAAAGAAAAAACAGAAACTTTAAAAGCTAAATCCTAAGGCATGGATTGGGTTTTTCGTCGGTTACCGATCTACGAACATCTACGAAATCTGGAACCCGTTAATTAACAAGGTTATCGCCATTCGAAACGTACTATTTAACAAAAAAGCCACCTTTTCAGATAATATCAAAAATCTTAAAAATAACCTTCTTTATATTACGGAAGATAAGCTTTAAAGATTACTCCGACAAATAAAAATACCTAATTAAGTTAATAACTACCTTATATATATATAAAAGGAAAATAAAAACTTAAATAAAACAATTTAGTTACCGACTAAATAAAAGGAATAATTATAAAGCGGTACAGGCATTAAAGAAAACGTACGGTATAAAAAAAACAAACCTGTTCGCATAAAATTAATTATCCTTATACGACCGTTATGTTCGAATTATTTCCGTTCCTAGGATTATTACCGTTACCAGCGTTTACTTTAATAATTACTACAATTATTACGCTAATAGAAAAAATAAAAATAGCCCTAAGCTTTTATTACAATGTTTAACCCAGGGTAACGGTAAAAGACGAAGGTATTTTACAGGTCGAAATTACCTTCCCGCACGTTCCGTATTACAGGAATATTACTAAAGTCGATTACAAAATATAAAAGACCGTATTTAATATAAGATAAATAACCTGCTTTATAAATACGCGTAACAATTAACCGATAAGTTACGGAAACTTAAGAAAAATAAAAACCCGAAACGTACGTTACCTTAATCGGAAAAGCTTTATAATAATAATACGTACAGTACTTAAATTATAAGGCCGGATATATAGGCGAAATCTACCGTTACCGCCGTAAAGATATAAAAAGTTAAATATATACCCTTTAAGGAAAATATTTAAAGAAGCCGAAAAAGTTTACCTATAAAGTTATAAAAAGATATAATCTTAAAAAACTATTAATCAGTTTTCTGCTAAAAAAAACAAATCCTAAAATATATATAGGTATACGTTTACAAATTTAACAAATATAGCTAGCTATAAAAATGCAAAACTCGTTTCGTCGTATAAGGCAATTAATAACTAAAAAACGTTTATAACGATATATACGTATCCACACTTATTAAAAAATCGTTTCAAACTTTAATCGCTATCGCAGCTAAGTTTAACCTAAAACTAAAATAATATAACGTTATAAACGCCTTTATTAATGCGAATTTGCTTTATAAAATATATATAAAAATACTCTTAAGTTACCCATAACGTAAAAAAATACTTTTAATCAAAAAGGCATTATATAAATTAAAGGAATTACCTTTGCTTTAGCAGAAAGAATTTACCAGTATATTAAAGGATTTAAAACTTAGCTCCGTTCCGTACGAACCTTATTACTTTATTCGTTAAAAAATGCTCCTTTTCTTTTTCGTAAACGATATTGTCGCCGCGTATAAGAAAACGAATTAAGACCTCGTCGATCAGCTGATCTAACAGGTTTAGAAACGGTATATCCTTATAGGGGGTAAGGACTTACAATAGTTCCTCGGCATCGAAGTAATTAAAAACAAATCTAACAGAAAAATCTGGTTATCTTAATTCGATTTTATAAACAAACTGGCTAACTTAATCCTTAAAGAAAGTTTGAATAACTACCCAGATACGTTTATAACAAGCGTCGAGCTATTACCAAATCCTGATCTAGCCTATCCAGAATCCGTTAATAAATATCAAAAGAAAATCGGTTCCATCTTATATATAACAGTTAATATTCGACCCGATATATGCTTTGCTATATCCCGATTCGTACGATTTAACCTAAATCTTAGCAACGCATATTACAAAACTGCCAATCGAATTATACTATACCTGATCAAAACTAAAACGTTAACGTTGCAATTTAATGGCGAAAATTCGATAAATACTTAAAACGACGCCTTTTTCGCGGATAACATAATCGATCGAAAAAGTTCCCAAGCTTATATTATAAAGCTATTCGGAAAAGTAATAAAATGGCGAACGAATAAACAAAACATAATAACTACTTCCATAACCAAAGCGGAATTATTATTCCTTACGTAAGTTATAAAAAAAACCTTATTTAACTTCCGATTAATCAAACTATTAAAAGTTACCTTAAATACAGAACCGTTAAATATATGGTACGACAATTAACAGATAATACGGTTAGTTAACGCCGACGTCGCCCTTTCAAAAACAAAGCTACGGCACTTAAATATACATAATTACTAACTGCGAAAAGCAGCAAAAAGTAATCTAATTAAAATAAATTATATATCTACGGGTAACATACTGGCTAACGAACTAATTAAAACCCTATTACGAAAAGTTTTTAGGCACTTTAAAAAGCAGCTAGGATTAATAAATGTTATAAAAGCCTTAAACCGGCGGAGGAAAGCTTTAAAAGAAATTTCGAACAAAGAATTGGTTAATTAAAAGGACTTAATCGCCGGAGAAAAAGTAAAATGAACAACTGTGGCTTTAGGAAATGATGAAGTGTAACGATTAACGCCGTAAATGCTTCAAGGCGTTAAGGGGGTGTGTCAGCTAGCTGGGGGGTGCGTAGCGCCCCATATACGGAAAGGTCACCTAATAATCGGCCCATATATGCTCCGTGGCTAAACTACTTAGAGCTGCACGCGTGCAACAAGCACCTGCAACTTAGCTGAATACAACAACACAACTGATGTCCCCTATATCTGACAGTTCCACTTATTAGCATTTTTTTAGCGTCGCAGCCCCGCACTTCATTTTCCGCATACCGTATTAACTCTCGAAATTCGGCGAAAGCTAAAAGTGGCTTCTAACTATATATAGCAGTGATTAGCAGTGATCTTCAGCGCTTAGCCCTTTATAACCTAGCCGCTCTGTGTGGCGAATATCAGACTTTGACCTTCGTTACCGTTGCCACACGTAGTGATGAAAGGCTATTTGCTTTTAAGGAAGCCCGTTTTGTATGTGATATTTAGCGTAACTTGAGATTTAGGTCTTTTTCCGTTACCATATATGATCATGGTACTCCTTAGCCCTAGGTTAGCAAATTCCACGCCTCGCCGCCGCCCCGAGCTACGCCCGAAGGCATTTAGTGACCGTATTATTAAACGTACAACTTCCATTAAGCGTGTTAAACGTTTTTATTTAAGGAAGGAAAAGCTAGAAGTCTTAACCTGGCTATATACACATTTAATTCTATTTATAATTTACTTAACGCGTACGAGGGATAGTATATTAGCTTTCTCCGTCGGTTATCGTTAGCTTACGTATAAGGGAGCCTATGGATTTTTCAAGATTTCTTTCGCTATTATTAAACAGTAATGGAAAGAATAGTTTTCCATTTTTAAATACCCTTCTCGATATATACCGCCGCAATATTTCCAGCTTGAAGTGGAATTATTTTAAGAGTTTTTCGAAATTAAATCATAGCGCCGTCCTATTACAGCTATATGGTTCCGTAAATATAAGCGACGTATATGGGAAACGATGTATCTTCGGTTAGCTTTTACATTTTCGATTGGGTAGTTCCAGGGTTTCCTTTAACGATATTCTATCATGCGAAGGCGTATTATTAAAGTGGCCATACGCCTTTCAGATAAAGTGGTTAAAATCGTAAATAAGTTTTTATGCTTTATACGACGTATATTACAGCCCGTACTGTATCCGAAGAACCTAGTTAACAGGATGGAATATATCTTTAACTTTTTTCCCGTATATAACCTTCGGGCTATATTTAACCGCTTCCTGCGTTTCCGAATCCTTAATATAGATAAGATTCCGCTTTTTTTTTAAGTATGTAAATAGTTATATATATAGCCTTAAAGGCTTTCGGACCGTTACCGCAAAATCGAATCGCAGTAGGTGGGATAAAAGGTAGGTTACGTTGATTTTTTTCGTATAGGCCGACGAGCGAGGCCGAGAAAGGCTGAAGCTTATAATTATCTTTTACGGCACTTCCGAAGATCGTTTCTAAATAACTGACGAAGAAAAGAAGTAATACGCAACCGGCGTAAAGGTTTTATTTAACGGAAAGACGTATAATAACGAAAAGATTATGACCGATATCGTGAAAGACTTTGGGGATTATGCGGATGGCTAAGATATGTTGCTAGTTATAGATGTAGTTGTATTTTATAAGATCTTAAAGATTTTGGAATCGCTTCGCTAGCATAAAATTATTACCGTATTTATTTTATCCGGCTATATAAGCCTTGTTTAGCCCTTAAATACAGCGATTAACGGTCGGTTTAAGACGTAGTTGCGTGGATTTGCTATCCGTTATATCGCGAAAAAAAGAGGATTAATATCTTTAGTAATACGAGACCTTTATGGTATTTAGCGTTTCTGATCGCCGTATTATGATTACCTATATCATTTAACAAGCTTGGGAACGTTTATTCCAGAAGGAACACTTAGTACAGAAGGCGTTTTGTGACTGTGGGATTAGTATTCGCCTTGACGGCAGTGAGGGTAACCTTATTAACGTTGAGGATATCGACTATTCGGAGATAGACTTTATAGGATGGGGAAACGGTAGATAATAGCGTTCCTGAAAGTTACGAAACTATTTCCGAAGCCCTTAATATATACTACCGTTTTTACCACGCTGCCAAAGATTATTTCCGCTAACGCGTTAATTAGAGGAAATATACGGTCCTTTAGCTGATTAAAGCGTGCAAAGCTAATAGCTTAAAGGCAGTTAGGAAGAAAGATAATTTAGTTAGAGTCCTGAAAAATGGGAAGAACGTGTTATTTAGGAACAATTAGTTGCAATTATATAGATAGCTGCTTTAATACCATAATAATTATTATAATATTCGCTTAAAACATTTTTAAAGCGTTGTGCAGTTACGAAAAGGGCTTTAAAAAGCGAAGTGCCATAGGGTGGCAAAGAATCCACATACAAATTGTATGAGGGGTTCTGGAAATAAGATGTTACCACCCTCGGCGCCAAGCCGTTAGCTTTCGCCGAATTTCGAGAGTTAATACGGTATTAACCTTGCTAGATCTAATTGCAAGCCAGCATTTACTACATAGCTTTTAGGAAAGGTTCTAGTGCTAGAACAATGACTAATGGGAAACGCACTCGGGAGAGTCTCGCCGAGCATGAGTTTTAAAACCTGCTAGTCGCATCCAGACCACCTCTATAAATGACTGATCATTTTCTGTAACCGTATGGCATGGCGTATCGAGGTGTTGCTAATTAATCAATGACATTAAGCGGCTATCGTTGCGGGCGAAACAAAAGCAAACAAGCTGAATTAGATCTCGGTTTCCATCTCCTCGTATACCAGAGCAGGGGCCAATGTGGGAGATATCCGACGGAAGGCGATAAGGCAGCATTTAATAACAATATCACTGTAACACTTTGCCAGTGCGTTACTATGAATGGAATAATTATTATGTTATACTAAGGAGATGGTTAGTCGTCTCGGGGTGATTTTAAATCTGTTTTTAAAAGAGTTGTTGTGGTGATGGTCTTCCGCCTTTCGCCGGTTATACGCCAGAGTCTTATGAGCCCGTATCTTCCGGCGAGTCATGCTGCTGAATCGAAACGTTTTTAAGAGTTTGATTGGCAGCGCTCTTTAACTACGTGGACCTTGAGTATTTTTACTTGCATGGGCTCACAAATAGTACCCCCATGACTCGAAGTCCCTGTCGAATGTTAATAAGGTCGTAGCTAACCGGTTATGCGACGAGAAGTAAGCACTGAGAATTACAGTGGCTTACCTATCGCAATAAGCGCCCCACCATTTCCCATTCGGGGGCAAATGGTCGAGCATAGGCAAAACCCATCGAAAAGTTATGTCGCAAGTTGACCCATTATTCCTATTATTCTTCAGAATGAACGTGGCGCAGTTTGGCTTAAGCTCTTTAAGCTAGGAGATTCTAAAGTTAAGAGCGCTGCGATTCAGGCTCGAAGTGTAAACTCTAATACTTACTCGTTATAGTGAGAAAAATCATCGCTATATCTTTATGTATCCCCATGCAAAGTGGTAATCAACCACACTGCAAACCATTAAGTGGGTCTATCCAACACCAGGCCTCCCTTACGTTGTCGGAATTGAAGTGCCTGCTTGGTAAAACTTGTGGCTTGACCGAGTTTGATTAAATAAAACTCGACCCATTGTGTGTTAAGGGGAGAATCCGTCATTGCACATAGTACAAAAAGAGTCTAAGATAGCATTATCCTTAAACGTGCATGTAAGGGTCGTCGAGCTAGACCCACTTCATGGCTTTCATTCTCGCCACCCTATTGGCTTCTGTACACCCCATAGCATCCCCCTCGGCCCGCTGACGGAGATCCTTTCCAGCATCGTCCCTTTGGGAATGCCGTTTTGACGTTGCTACCGGTTTCGACATTGGCTTAGCTTCTTGGGCTTACGGACCTTGTATGCCGTCTTTTCAGGACGATATTCAAGTCAAGAAGTTTTGAAAATTGGTAGATGGAATTCCGACATACTGTTGCTTACCTAAGTATTCGATCGCTGATGCCCGCCAGATCATGGCGTATAAAGCCCTCAGGATATACAGTGTTCAACAAGATACGTTAGAATACGAGAAGAACTTATCTTCCGTTAATATTAAGCATCTTCCTTCAGAAATGGAGTAATGCTTCCAGAAACCCCGCCACCTTCCTGGCGGCTTAAAGTATATGAGATATCTTCAGGTTAATAGCAAGATGCGGGCGCCTCACCCCTGTCATGACAAGTTCGCGCAGCCCCATACCTGGGATCTTGCGCCAGTTTCCCGGTACTGATTCCGGATTCACCCCTTGTTAGGATGCGTTGATGGTGTCTCGATTTGGAGTCTAAACTCATGCCGTCGGGCTACTGCGTATTGGGGATCGAGGCTCTAAGCGCGATAGGCTTAACCCGCTGGATGTCCTACTACGTCGTAGGGGTAAGTTAAACATCCTAGTCAGGTACTCCCGACTTATCTAACCTATTCAGGATCTAGCGTTTCTCATACAAATACAATACGCTTTATAAGATATCGCTACTTTTGCTAATGCAACGGTCAATCTTTCAGTTCTTCTTCCTATGCCACTTGCCGGCAGCGATTACGTTCTAATACGACTGCGTTATTCGGAAGCAGACAAACGGCGGATGCATTTAGACGGTAACGCTAGGGATGTGTATGCCTAATTGGAGCGGCATCACCTATCCATAAAATTAATAGGAAGTCACCAGCCAATTAGTATGGAGATTAGCGTTGGTGCGGCCTAAGGACTACCTGACAAGATGTTTTTATTCGGCCTCTTACTTAGTAGGCTGCAAATTCTGGGTACGTACTTTACCGGGTTCAAGGTTCTTTAATGTAATTGAAACCTAGTTCCCGTAACACGCTGACGGGGAATATTTATTTATTGATGATCGAACAGCACATAAACGAAATGTTGTCGTGCCAAAACGTCTACATCTTGAAATTCAAGGTATTTCTATTCTTTTGATTTTAGTACCAGGCCCGACTCCTTTAAGAGATGTCTGAGTCCGCTGGCCTCCCGGCCACCCTACTGCCACCGCCAGAAGGATACGTCGTAGATTTCGATAACCCGCAACGGCGATACGTCACCGAGGAGTATGTTATATGTGCAATTGGAAACCTGCTCGCGCTGTTTTCCATCTCTCAAAGATTTTATACCAAAATCTTCTTGACGAATGGTCTACAGGTTGATGATGGTACGAACATTATATATCCATTCTATATAAAAAATCAACATCTAACGATTCATGGACAGGATTTCTAGCTATATCTTATGTAAGTTCACAATGCATGGATATCCACAAAAAGGAGATATACTTAATATTAGGCGGAAACGGACTAACCGCCGTCGCTTAGCTCGCGTCGGTAGTTTCGCAGGGAATGGTACTATGTATGACTGGGCGATCATTATCGACGCAATAGGTCCTTTTTAACTGACAGAATTCTATAGATTCGTATATCACTGGTAGTCAAGGGGCGCATATATGGGAGATGCCCGTCGAAAAAGCCGAAGAATTCCTCTTTGTAAGTTCTAATATCCTTACCGTCATTAACTGAGAAGCCGTAGGAGAAGTAGCTGATTAGTTATTTCCGAAAAGATAATTTACCTCTCATCTCCTCTCTACACCGTCTGCGCCGGCTTTGCCAAGTTAGCGCTTTCAATATTTTACCTGCGCCTATCACGACACCGCTGGTTCCAAATAGCCGTATGGACAACTATCGCTGCCATCTGCATATATTCATCTATCTTCGTTTTTAGCCTTATATTCGCGTGCAACCCGGTGCGGAAGTCCTGGGTTGTTTCCGAACATATAAACGGGTCGTGCATTAGCCAGCCGGCGTTATTTGTAGCGATAACAGTCAGCACCATCATTTCAGATATTATACTGTTCGTTTTACCGCTTCCGATAATATACCGGCTTAAAATGCGCTTAAAGCAGAAAATCGGTGTCGTATGCGTTTTCGGGATCGGGTCGCTGTAAGTTCCTGGCTGCCTTATGTTGGGGGTTATATCCAGATCGCGCTCGCTGACAAGGCCGCATAGAACCGTTATCACTTCCATCGTGCGAGCAGTTTACCTGCCCGTATTATTTACGGACCCGGACACTACCTGGGTCATATGTCCCGCAAGCGTTTGGGTGTAAGTTCATACTAGAATTCCCCTTTAAGCGGCCTCATCCTAAAAATTCACTCCCAGCTCTCTAACCGACTTCATGCACTAACTTCGTGCTTTTATTTCTTATGCATATAGTACAATCGAAGTGAACCTTCTTATAGTTTGCGGCTCTGTTCCCACCTTGCGCCGCTTCGTGGGCCATGTAGCCCCCAGGCTCCTGGGCAATAGCCAAACCGGTAGCCAATCAAACCCCAACGTACCAAGGAGTAGGTCGTATACACCAAAACGTGGCAACCGGCCCTACGCTCGGTTCGGGAGTGAGCGGGGGGATGACGACGTAGAACTCAACACAATATCACGAATGGGGGTAAAAAGTGGTAAAAGCGGGGAGGGAACTACCACCGTTGTCACAGGCACTACAACAGTCGAGGCCGTGCATGACGACTCTTGGGATGCGAGCCCGCCCGGCGAGGATAATGACAGCGAGCAAGGTATTATGACAACAAGAACTGTTACTGTACAGTATTCCTAAAACATGGATTATCCTTCGGGACTAGTGTTGATTAATTAATGTTCTGACTTAAAGCGTGATGAAAGTACTTAAGGGAGCCTACCTCAGTTCGGGGCAGTGGGTAGGAGATAGGACCATGGCGAGATTTGGGATTGATGCTGGGAAAGTTCAGAATTTACGCCTAGTCCTGATTAGCTGCGCTGCAATGGTACCAAAATGCTCATGGGTTGCTTCGTTCTGAGAAATCTGTTCATGTCTTCGCTGGTCTCTGTATATGAAGGCTGTATCGGGCAACTTATTCATGTTGCTCCATATGCTCTTGGGCCCTAAGAGCCAGGTCGTCTGCCATATATCATACTTACGTCTCCCGGGGCCTCCCTAAGGATTGACGCAAACGCTGTAAATATATGAGAACCCCTAATGAGATAGCAACAGGGGACGGGTGATCAGAGACGGGAAACCAAGAATTCAGGGGCTTTAGGGTACATATGGGCAACATCTATTACATGAAGCGGGATCGCGAGATTATCAAACCTACCGGTAGGTATGTTGGACGAAAAGACCGTTGTACGGAAGTCCGGGTGAAAGCTGCAAGACACCAATACTGTTATTCGCTTAGAATGCCGCTTCCCCCCGCATCCCCTTTACCCCTTTCTTACGTAAGCTTTGGCAATGCTTTAGTGAGCTTGGCTACCGAACGAGAGACCAAGCTAAGACGAAGTCCTCGGCCACATCGGTAGTAGATGTATTGTATATTAAATGATTTGATCGGATACATATCTGTTGAGCACTATCGTAACTGAGACCTTTGGTCGTGGTATTATGGCCTGAAAGCCAACTAAAAGGGCTAGCGTTGCCTCATCATTGTAGTCTCGATAAGCTGTATCATTATTCCTACCTACCATGCCTGGTTACCTATAAGGAATGGGATAGATAAGCTACATAACAAACCGACGTCTCTTCTAATTAAAATAGCAAAGCAACGTTCTTCTTATATCATAAAGCGCTTATACAGTCCTGGATACGCATTTTAAACAGCGTCGTCATATTCTTTTAATACAAGATAAATATAGAGCAACAATTACTTCCCGTCAGGCTGGCAAGGAAGTTCCTTACGCGGATGGCCGGCGTTTTTGTAAATCGATTAATCTACGCCATTCTTTATAGCCTTACGTTTATTATTCTTATATATTAGGTACTTTTTAGCTAGATTTCTTTCGTTTCTTAAAGCCTCGATATCGGACTTACGTTTTATGCTATACAGATGCACCTTAGCGGGTGCCTGTGCTTTATCCGCAGGATCGTTAGGTGTGACGGCTATGGGCTTAACCAACTATTAAACTTAAGTTGTACGGTTTATGTTAGCAGTGGTACCGTGGAAATCTAAGCAATGGAGTGATAATTACGTCTCGTAATAGTAGATATAAATCTGGGTAACCAAGTTGTATTGTAAACTGATATTATCGAAACTATAAAAAATAACGAGCGTATATATCCTAGTTTTAGCTTAATAGGCTTAAGCCGGCTTAAACTTGATTATAGTAAGCAATCTCTTTTAAGCCTTTTACATCCCTTTAAGCTATCGCCCTGGCTTAACCGGCTTAAGGCGCCAAGCCTTTGTTAACCTAATTAAATACATTAAGCTGGTTTAAGCCAGTTACATAACTTAAGACTTATATCGGAAATATGTTTCATATTTTCCGACCGTTTCTTTATATGCCAAAATCGCTAAAAAGAATTTAAAAAAAATTATAAACTAGAACTACCATAAAGAATTAAGCTCTATCCAGTGTTTCATATTTCTTTATTAAAGTTAGCAGTAGATGTAATTAAAATCAATACGGGACAGGACGAAAAGGTTATAAAGAATGCACTAATTTACAAAGCGGAAAACATACTAGACGTACGCAAAAAAAAAGAACTACCCAAACTCCGAAAACACCTAAGAACCCGCGAAAAACTTATAAACGCCTAGCGCTTTCTAAAAAAAACTTTTACTAGTAACGCCGGAAGCGCTAGGGTTAGAAGTACTCTAATCTACGTGTTACGACCTGGGCAGGTCTTGGCCCCCAGAAACGGTTGCCCCACCCTTACTGAAGATTACGTAACGTGGATTTAAATAAATATCTTAATCCATCTTAATCCATAATAGTAGATTTAAATGGATATCTTAATCCATCTTAATCCATAATAATAAATTTAAATAAATATCTTAATCCATCTTAATCCATAATAATAGATTTAAATAAATATCTTAATTTATCTTAATTTACCCGAAACAGCTAAAAATATATACAAACGTTATTTCCATAATTTAAATAATTTCAGCTTACAATAACAATTAATTACCTAAATTTATATTTATTATTACTAAACGTAATTATCTTTTTATTATTTAAATTCCTACGGTATTACTGTTAACATAAACCGTACGACTAGGTTTAATAATTAGTTAAACTTATAGCCGTTATACGTTACAAGCTTTTATTCAGTAATACCGTCAAACTTTAAGCAATATCCCGATATTATATCTCGGCGCCCTAAACCTTAACAACAACCTTTTGCAGTTCCTAAAAAGAACTTTAACGACGAATAAATACAAGATATACTTAAGGCATCCCGGACCGCTAGCCCCGATAAAGGAAAAAGGCTAGCAAAAGAAAAAACTGTACAGCTTCCTAACTAGGAAAAGGTCGTTAAACGAATAAATAACATATTCGAATAAATGCGATAATTTTATCAAAAAAACGTTTAACTTAAAAAACGGCTAAACGGTATTACCGCCGGAAAAAAGCCAAAACAAATCGTTAAACCACCTAAACCCGATCTTTTCGATAAAACTTTTACCTAACTGCAATTATTTTTAACCTAATACCGAACGTATTTCCGTTATTTCCCTATTACCTTAGCACCGGACGTAACTCGAATTAACTTCGCAGCAAAACGATTTACCGGTAACGCGGTTAAATAATTCGAACCCGTCCTGCGAAAATATACTTTTACCATACCGGAAGAACAAACGGAAGCGGTATAACGAATTTATAACGATTATACGGAATTCGAAAAAACGCTAAAAAAGGCATTTAACGTAATAAACAAAAAAATAAAAGCAAAAATGCAAATCAAAAACCTATATCAAAAAAGGTCAGCATCCAATTATAACAACACCTTAATCCAGTTAACCTTAAAGCTAAATTGGGACCAGGAAACGTTAATAGCCAGGTTTTTCGACGGCCTAAAAAAAGAAATCCAGGAAAAGTTATTCAAAAAAGATCGACCTCAGCATTTGGTGGATTACATCGCGATAATAGTCAAAATCGACGATCGACAGTACGCCTGGAAAATTCGATACTCCAAAAAACGTAACGATAATAAACTACGATATCCCGCTAATATTTTAATACCAAAATAAACTAATACCTTTTATAAAATTTAATCAAAACTTATAAAACTAGAAATAATTTAACTTAAAAACAAAAAAATATTTACTTACTATAACTACGGCAAACCTAAATATATTATACGAAAATGTAAAAGCCGGAAAAAAGTATATTAAATTCCGGTCCCTGAAAGTTAACATAAAAAGAAATTTAACGACAGAAAAATAATTAACATAATTCGAACCAGGAATAATAATGAACCGTTAATATCTAAAGTATATTATAAAATGCGAAAAGCAAAAAAGTTATCCCAGGCAACGGTTAAAAAAGTTAAAAGTACCGAATTTACCGTTACCCAGTAAATAAAAAAATACAACGGATAAACGGAACTAATAAAAGATACACCAATAACCCGTATATATAAAAAACGGCAACAGTTCGCGAATTAAGCTAAAGTCCATACCTAATTACGAAAGTACCAAACGTAAACGGAAAAGCTGTACTTAAAAAAAGCTAATCGGTACGGAAAAATTCCCGTAATTAACTGCAAACGCCTGCAGTACGAAGTATATAAAAACGAAAAGGAATACATCGTACGAAAAATCATTCGTATATAGCAACAAGGATTTAATTTCTACAGCCGAACTAAAAGCGACCTAAAGGACCAAAGGTAATACCGTTACATCCGTAAAGTAACAATAATAAAGGAAATCGACGGACTGGCAGCGGCAAGAAACTGGCCAAAAGGAAAGCATTACCTAACGGAAAAACCTTAATGCTATTATAATTAATATAATTACTAAACGCAAAAAAAATTAATCCAAAAGACGGTAAAAAAACATTACCAGAAAATAATTACCGACCTGGAAATCTAGTTAACCCATACAAAAAACCCAAAAAAACGAACAGCTATATAAAAAAAAATTCGCTTTTTTTCAAGTAAAAACTAAAAAATCCCAAAACAAAAATATATCACCAAAAAAACGTTCCAGAATTAAGTGGAATACTTAACGGCAACGCTACGCTTATAAGAAAAGCAGTTAAAGTAAATCCAAAACGAAAACAAAAAATTCGGAAAAAAAATTCAACAATTCGAAAACGACCCAAAAAATCCAAGCTACTTATAATAAGCCCCCAGGTTGGCAGAAAAAACGAAAGTAAACAGTAATACCTTAAAAAGGCCTTAAACGCAATAAAAATAATACGAAAAAAACTAATTACAGTCGAAATACGAATTAAAAATAAACGATATACCGTATTTATAAACTGCGGAATATAAAAAGGTAACTATATTGCCCCAAAAGTAATCAACGAATTACAGCTACCATGGAAAAATAAAGAATACCCTTACGAAGTCGAAAACGCCGAAAGTCAGTTATTCGGCTACGACGATAAATAAATTTATTACGAAATTAATTATTTTAAAACCTTTATCGAAAAAAAAAAACAAATTATTAATTTCGACGTTATCGGCATCGAAAATTATAACATAATCTTAAGGTTATTATAATTAAAACAATATAATCCGGCCATTAATTAAAAAATTTACAAAATAAATTACGATTTATTTTTTATAAATAAACCCGAAAATAAAAGATTTTAATATTCGATCGATAAAGTAAATAAATGCAGGCATAAAAATACGACAAAAACCTTATTACCTAAAAACATATAATATATCAAAAAAAAAAGGCATAACCGAAAAATACGACGCATTATCGCCAACCTTAAAACAAAATTCAAGTAAATAAATAACGATTTAAAACGACCGCCCGAAAAGCTACTAAAATAAATAATTAAGGTATTTCCATAATATTATAAATACGACAAATTATTTAATAAAAAACTTAATACCAAATTATTAAAACATAACGAATAAAATTACGAAATAATCCTAAAAAATAATAAAAATACCGCCTTTTATTTAATTTACAACTTAAATTATGCCGAATTATATATATTCCGCGATTACTTCGAAAACAGGTTTTAAAAAGGATAAATACGATATTTTAAATTACTAGCCGAATATTTTATATTTTTCGTACCGAAAAAAGGAAGAAAATTTCGATTAATGGTAAATTATCGATAATTGAACGATATTATGGTTAAGGACAAAATGTTACTATTATTAATTACTAAAATAAAAAATCGCCTATATAAAGCAAAATAGTTTATAACTATTAATTTTCGAAATAGTTATAATATAATACGGATCAAAAAAGAACATAAATAAAAAATAACTTTTAAAACGAAATACGGCTTATACAAATATTTAATTACCTTTATAAAATTAACTAACGCGCCAGCAACCTTTTAACGAATAATAAATCATATATTAAAAAAATACTTAAATATTTTTATCGTTTGTTATCTCGACGACATTCTCATTTACTCGGAAACGGAAAAAGAATACGAAAAACATATCTATTAAATCCTATACGTATTATAAAACGCCAAACTTTTAATCAATACCGAAAAAAATTACTTTTACCAACAGGAAGTTAAATTCCTAAAATATATTATCGTACCAAAACAAATTCGTATAAACCTTAAAAAATTATTAACAATTAAAGATTAAACATAACCTATTAATATTAAAAAAATACAATTATTTCTTAAATTCGCCAATTATTACCGACGATTTATACGTAATTTTAACAAAATAATTATGCTATTAACGGAACTTACCAAAAAAAATAAACTATTTAAATAAACGTTAAAAAAAAATATAACTTTTTAACAAATTAAAAACGCCTTTATTAATAAACTAATATTAACCATATATAACCTAAAGCGACCAATTAAATTAAAAACCGATATTTCGGATTATGCCTTAAAAGTTATAATTAAATATCGAAATAATTAAAAAAATTTTTACCTTATCGCGTTTTACTTTTACAAATTACATAAAGCTAAACTAAATTACCCTATTTACGATAAAAAATTCCTAACTATTATTAATGCCTTTAAAAAATTTAAACATTATCTTAAAAGCAACATATACCAAATTAAGGTATATACGGATTACAAAAACATTATACATTTTTCCACAATACGAAAACTTATCGGAAAATAATTACGTTATATAAAAAACCTTTCTAAATATAATTATGTTATTATTTATCGCAAGGAATTAAAAAACGGCAAAACAAACGTATTCAGCAAGCGATTTAACCTGGAAAAACCTAAAGTTAAAATATAATAAATAATTTTCGACATTACATCCGAAAAATACTTAAAATAACGACGAATTACTATAATACAAACGATATTAACTAACTTATATTAACGTATTTAACAATACAATATTAGTTAACCGACGGAACGTTAAATAAATAAAATACAAGTATCCGAAAATTTACAAAAAAATTTAATACGGGAAATATATAAATACCGGTTATATAAATATCCAAGGATTTACAAAACCTTAAAACGATTATAACGAACATATTATTTCCTTAAAATAAAAGCTACGGTATAAAAAGTAATACGGTAATGTTATATCTACAATAAAGTAAAAGCACGACGACATAAACCTTATAGAAAATTATAATTATTACTAATTGCTAAATAATTATAAAATTTAATCATATTTAATTTTATTACTAAACTTCCCTTATCGGAAAACCCGGTTACAAAAATATATTACAACAGTATTTTTGTAATCGTTAATCGATTTATAAAATTTTTTTATTTCTTACCTTATAATAAAGATATTAATACGGAATAATTCGTATATATTTTCCTTAAATATATTTTTAGCATTTACGGATTTCCGATAAAAATAATATTAAATAAAAGTATTACTTTTATTTCGAAATTTTAACAAAAATTAATAACTTAACTTAAATTAAATTACAAATTATCCAACGTATTTAAACCTTAAATAAACGGATAAATAAAAAAAACTAATTAAACGTTAAAAACGTACCTACGATACTATATTAATTACGAATAAAATAACTAAGTTAAAAAGTTACCAATTATATAATTAACTTATAATATTAACTATTACGAAAATATTAAAACGATATTAATAATTACTAATTTTGGATTTATACCTAAAGTTTACCGAAATTTACAAAAAAATAAACTAACTAACGTTAAAACAATTTTTATATTAAAATAATTAAAGCAATTATACGCAAAAATAAAAATAAAACTCGAATTTATACGTAATTAAATAAACAAATATTACAACCAGAAAAGGTTAAAAGGATTAACCTTTTCGGAAAGAAAAATGATTTACTTAATTACCAAAAACATTTAAATTAAAAAATTAAATAAAAAATTCGATTTTATATATATCGGCCCGTATAAAATTATTAAAAAAATCTTAAAAAACAATTATAAATTAAAGCTGCTAGTAAAGGTTAAACTTTATCCAATCTTTTATATTTCCTTACTAAAATTAATAACCGATACAATTAAAATCTATACGGGATAAAAAAATAAAACAAAAAAAAAATTACTTAAATACGAAATAAAGAAAATATTAAATATACGAAAAAAGGAAAAACTTACTTAATACTTGGTTAAATAAAAGGATTACCCAAATTCCGAAAATACCTAAAAACCCGTAAGAAACCTTATAAATACCTAACGCCTTTTAAAAAACTTTTACCAATATCGACGGCACCAAAGTTAAAATCGGAACAAAAAGGGTTGTATAAAAAAGGGAAATTTTTCCTATTAAGTACGTCGATGGCGGCAAATAATTAACGTTATTCCTTTTTAAAACGTTTTTACGTTTCCAGTTTTTTTAAAGAAATTACCCTGCGACGAATTAAATCGAACGCCTTTTTCCGGAACAAACGTTATTATTTTTCCAAACGGTTCAAACGAAACATAACTTCGGTCATTTTAATAAACGCGTTTTGCATATCCTATTACGCCTTAACCAGCAAATTCTTGGTTACCTATTATATACGATCGAAACGTTTTTTTTTACGACCGACGTTATCCAAAAAAAATAAAAAAATACCGGATCCGTTACAGCGGCGGCCGGGATAACGGATACATTCTTTACAGCGGCGGAAGTCCTTAATTATTTTATAAGTAAAGCCATTTTTAAAGCAGGACGTATACGGCATTATTTCGAAACCAAAAATGTGGATATAAGCAGCGAAGGAAACGTTATTTTCCTTTTGGTTTGGGCAATTGCGCGGTTTACGGTTAGCTAAGCGACCCGATATAATAAAGGAAACTTACCGGAAAAAATCTTTAAAAATAAAAATCTAAAAAAAAAGAAAATCGTATTACGACTTAAGCAAGTTTTAGCCCTTAAAAACGGTTACCTTACCCTTACTGAAAATTACGTAACGTAAATTTAAATAAATATTTTAATCCATCTTAATTTATAATGGTAGATTTAAATAAATGTTTTAATTTATCTTAATTTATAATGGTAAATTTAAATAAATATTTTAATTTATCTTAATCCATAATGGTAAATTTAAATAAATATCTTAATCCATTTTAATTTACCCGAAACGGCTAAAAATATATACAAGCGTTATTTCCATAATTTAAATAACTTCAACTTGCAATAACAATTAGTTACCCAAATTTACATCTGCTATTACCAGACGTAACTATTCCCTTATTACTTAAATTCCCACGGTATCACTGCTAACATAAACCGTACGACTAGGTTTAATAGTTGGTTAAGCCCATAGCCGTCACACTACGTCGTCTAGCAACGCCAAGTCGGTTCCCTCGGTACTAGGCTAATTAACGGGCATAAAAGTTTGCGCTGACGTAATTTCGACTTTTAACTATTGTTGCTCTCGCTTTAACCGTTCGAACTTTTTTATCGCTTCCGTACCCTAGATAGTTTTACGTAACATTTCGATTCTACGCTTACGTAAAATTTCTTTTAATTCCGTAAACGGGCTAAACGGCTAAATAATTCGTTTAAGTATTATTAAATCTTAAAAAATTCCTTTTCAGCAAAACGCTTTTAAAGTTTGAAGCGGTCCTTTTCAGCGACCAACCGACGGTACTCGACTTCGGAAGGCCCGAATAAGTTACAAAAATCATTATATTCGGTACAACGAACGCACTTTTTAGAACTAGAATAAACTTTATAAATCTTTTGCTCGGATTTATAGCAGGAACAAAAAGCTGCAAATATATTAAAACCAACCGGTTAATTCTTTTAAATAAAATGAAAGCATTATTACGCTTACGGAGTTTCTGCTTTTCGATACGACTTAACATAACGGTTAGATAACAGAAGATAATATGTAAAAAGGAAAGCTACTTACTAAACAAAGAAAACAAACAAATTAATCTTTAAAGGCAAAGATCCTAAAAAAAGAAAAATCGTATTATAACTAAAAGGCTTGGCCTGTTAACAAACGGTCGGAAAGTATGAGACATATCCCCGATATGGGTTTCGGGTTACGTAACTAGCTCGATAAGCTTACAGCATCCAATTGGCGTCAGTACTTCGAGCTAATCGAAACGAAGGAACGGTTCGATAAACTCGAAGGAATTCGGTTACGAAAGGGAAAATCGAGGCGGTTCGAATGCCTTAAACTAAAAGTAAGATATATACGTTTATTATTTCCATAATTTAGATAGCATAAGCTTGCAATACAATTTAGTTACCCAGATCTACATCTGCTATTACCAGACGTAACTATTATTCCGTTACTTAAATTCCTACGATACCACTGCCAATATAAACCGTACGACTTAGGTTTAATAGTTGGTTAAGCCCATAGCCGTTACACTTATATATGCGACTCGCTTATATGAGACGTTATACGCAAACTAATATATATAAACAAGTAAAATAAAACCCAAGTTATAGATATTAATATATTTAAGCCGGAAATTTTTCCATTCCCAGAATTGATATACTTCGTTAACAGCAACTAAGCTATATCGTCGTTCGAAAACAGAATTTAATATAGCAGTTTGAAACTGATCATTCGATAGCTGTTTAAGATCAAAAATAATATAACTATAAATATCCGACAACTATACGTTCGAATATCTATAAATCGAACTTTTTTATTTCCGTAAATATTAGAATAAAAGTGAAACATAATATTACCAATACAAAAACTCGTTATTTTTCAGCTAACTTAATTAAAAGTACAATTTAAATATTAATGAAATCGGTTATTTAAAAAAAGAATTAAATAATTAAGGCCGTTTTTAAAGCTTATTTTAATAACAAAGAAAATATTAGCCTTTTCGGAAATTAAATTATACATCGTATTTATTTATTCCTTCTGTGAAATACGGCCTTATCCGTTAAGCATAGCACTTAATACAAAACGAACAAACCGACGGCGCAGAATTTTCGTAAGGTTATTAGCCGTATATATAACGTTAGCGTATAGGTTAATTACGTTTATATCGGCAAAAAACCAGTAAAGCTATCGGATAAAAATAAACGTTTCGCTTTAAAACGTTAAATCTTCGAAAGTCTAAAGTATCCATTCTAAACCTTTTAATATATTGCGCGTACTTGGCTAATTAGGAAGAAAATATACTTCCGAGCTTGTTATAGGCGATCTTAAGCCCTATATATCATTATTTTAGCTTATAAAGTTATGTTATTATCGTACTAGCTGAAAAAGAGTAAAAAGGTAAAATATGCTTAAAACGAAATTTTCAGCTATTTCTTCGAGCTTGTACTATTAATCGCGTTCTAATCAGGACTAGCCGTACATAAGAAAATAAAGATTTTAATTCTGTATCCACTTTTCGTGGTTACGAATTAAGTAACGTAAGATTACACATATAGTTATTTAAAAAGTTTGTATTAATAATTTTTAAGGATTTACATAGGACTGCCCAAAACGAGCTCAAAAAATCACAACTTAACATCAGGCGCTATTTTTAAGATTTTGTTGTTTTTGTAAACCGTTTTCTTAAAATGGTTTAGTTGATATATTAGACCCTTACACTACTTCTTGACCAAAAGCTTTAGCCACGGCTGCGCCTACGGCGCAACTACAACCTCAAAAATAGAGCCTGATCTCGATGAGATAACTCTGGAATTACTTGCAAAGTGTTCCTCCGCCGATCAAGAGCTTCCGTAATATCTATTAGTTCTAGCTATTTTCTAAAGCGCTTAAAATGTTCGCGTAACAGGATCTTAGTTAGTTTATCAGCCAGTATATCGCTAGTAAGCGTATAATTTACTTTAATTAAGTCTTTTTCTGCGGCTTCTCGTAACCAGTAGTTATATATATCTATATACCGCAACTTTATTTGTAGTAAGGCGATATCGACGTTAATAAGCCGTATAGTTTGTTGGTTTTCGCATTACATATTTAACGGTCTTGTATTTAGAGTATCTCTTAATTATTTAATTAATCGAAATCTAAATAAAGCTTTTTTGTAACCTGAACAAGGGATAATAATTCTGTTTTTATTGTAATTCTACTAATATGATTTTTAGGTACATCGGGGGACGTATTTCTTTAATAGTAAAATATTTAATTCTGTTTTTTTTAAACTAATTTTTTGTTGCATATAATATTTTTCGATAAGCTTACTTTATCTTAAATCGTTTTAAACGAATTATTTTAATTTTTATTAATACTTTTTATACCTAATTGCTTAATATTATTTTCTAAAAAACCTTGTTTTAATTTATTTAAGAAAAATACTTTTTGTAACCGATCGATAAAAAGGTTTTTATTTTAAACGATATTTTAAAGAAGTGGAACCGTTTAACGTACTACACCAGCGAGCTGTGTATACTAAGGAGTTATATACTTTTTATTTTATTTTAACTGTTTGACTTTTATTACTTATTTTTTAATAACTATAATATAAAACGTTTTACAAAAAAAAGCGAAACTAAAGCTAGCCGCTTAAGTTAGAAAATAAAACCTGAAACTTAATTATAAAAAGCTTGATTCTATTTATAATGTCCTATTTACTACTTTAGAAACGCGAATTAACCGCAAACGCGTCCCATCTAATACTCTATTTAATTTGCAAAAACTAATGCTGACCGAAAAAAAATCGATTATCGAAAGAATCCTTAACTTAAATATACGAACGTTTCTTGATCGGCTTCAGTACGTTAAAGATATGGCCAATATATTACTTACTTAACGCGTTATAAAATGCGTCGGAATTAACGAAGCGTCGAAATTTATTAAACGGCCAAAAATTTTTAGACGTGTTTAAATCGGAAAATCGATTACTAACAGGTTTTATGCGAAAATCTAGAAATATTTCGCAAATACTTCGAACTTATTCGTGTTACTATCTCAAAATACGGCATTGTAAAAGAAATTATCTATAACTTCGACGAGACCACATTGTTGATAAAACTTCTTATAATAACGGGTAACGTACTACATAAGCTCGCGGTTCAATTAAGCTCGCGGCTCGGTTTTACCAACATTTCAATTATCTATCTTTATTAGTCAATTACATAACATTAACATTATGGAACGCTTTACAAGAAAAATCTAGATTGAACCTAGCCGTTCAGGCTAAAAAACAGATTCCAAACCTTAGTTTTTAAAAGGTTAGTTCTATATACGATATTGCCGAAACGACTTTGAAAGCCCGATATTATAGCAGACGCGCCCGAGCCGATATTATTCCTTATCTGCGAAAATTGACGTCGACCGAAGAGAAATCTATTATCGAAAGAGTTCTTGACTTAGATGCGCAAGCATTTCCTGTCCGGCTTCAGTACGTTAAATATATAGCAAATTTACTGCTTACTTAACGCGTTACGATACGCGTCGGAATTAATGTGAGATAAGCGAGGGTGCGACGCTAACGACAAGACCAAAAGATCAGCAATTCCAAACTCTAATTGGAGTTTGGACACTCAAATCCACCTTATAAGAGCGCATGCAACTAGCCTCCAACTACGTTACAATTAGCTAGGCGTCGAACTTTATTAAACGGTAAAAAAGACTTAAGATATCTTTAAATCGGAAGATTGATAATTAACGGATCTTATTCGAAAATCTAAAAACATTTCGCAAATGATTTAAGCTTATTTAGGTTACTATCACAAAATACGGTAACGTCTCAGATAAGCGAACGGCTTAGACAAGCGAACGGCTCAGACAAGCGAACGGCTCATTTTTTTCAACATTCCAATTATCCAACTTCAATTATCTATTTCTCAACACCAACAACATGGAGCGGGTTACAAAAACAGCGAGAATGAACCTAGCTATTCAAGCTAAAAAACGAAACCCAAAACTTAGTTATGTGAAACTTAGTTCTATATATGAAATTGCCCAAACAACCTTATAAACCCGATATCATGCTAAATACGCCCGAGCCGATGTTATCTCCAATTCGCGAAAATTGACGCCGACTGAAAATACATCGATTGTCGACCGTATCCTCGACCTAAATGCGCGGACGTTTCCTGTCCGGCTTTAATACATTAAAAATATGGCCAATATACTACTTACCTAATACTTTACGGAACGCGTCGGAATTAAATAGGCGTCGAACTTTATTAAACGGCAACAAAAATTTTAAACGCGTTTAAATCGGAAAATCGATTATTAGCGGGTCCTATGTGAAAATCCAGAAATATTTCGCAAATAATTTGAATGTATTTAAGCCACTTTCGCGAAATACGGCATTATAAAAAAGAGAATATTTACAAATTCGACGAAATTAAATTTTTAATAAAGTTTCTTATAGCAACGAGTATAATAATTACTAATGCCAAAAAAGAAAAACGTAAAAAACTTAAACAAGCGCAATAGAGAAATAAAGAATAAGTTATAGTTATTTAAACTGTTAATTTTTAAGGTTAAGCTGTACTGTTATTTATTATCGTAACGTGGAAAAATTACTTTAGGTTCTAGTATCGCAAAAACTTGTTGCCAGCAGCTGATTAAAAAAATACATTAAGTAATAATAACTAGATAATAAATAAATGAAATCTAAAATAGAGCCAGCATTTTGATAAACATACTCGGGCGTATACGAAAAGTTTGAAACATTTTTTATCCTCGACGGCTACGAAAGTTATTATTCGATGGAATTCGAAAAGTATTACGCCAATTACGACATTATTACGCTCTATATACCCGCGTATTTTTCGTATTGGCTTTAACCTTTTAATGTGTCTTGTTTTCTTTATTTTGAAATGCTTTTATTCGTTATATATGGAAAATCTAATAGGACGTTATCATATCTATATTATCAAAAAAAGATTTTCTCGCCGGCTTCTACGATACGTTTAAAGCTGCTATAATGTCCGATAATATTAAATTTAAATTCGCAGAAACTGGTTTTGTTTCGTTCAATTTTTAAAAAAAGATTCGAATTGAAAGTTCCTTTAATTGTACCTATACTGGCCGTCTCCTCGCTAACTTCCGCCGGTTCCATTCGTTTCCTGCTTACGAAAACCCCTAAAAATATCCCAAAAGAATAACGAGGTAAAAACGTTACTTGTAAAGAAAAATTGAAAATTATCAGGGTGGTTCGTTAACAAGAGTCGTTAAATCGGCTAGTTTTTTAACAAAAAGTTATTTGTTATTTTTGTACAAAGTTGCTTTTTTGGAAAAAAAAAGGTCTAATTGCGCAAAACGAACCACATCTTAAGCAAACGTCGAAGGACCAAAAATAAAAGTTTTTAAAAAGGAGGAATACTTATTATATAAAAGGGACAAGATTTTCTAGCCAAAAAAATGATAAAAAAATACAACAAACAGCGGCTGAAGGCAATCGTCGCAAAAGAGTTAAGACTAAGAAACTGAAGTGTGGAATTTACGATAAGCCCGGATATAATACGCGTACTTGTAAAGAAGCTATAGATACATCTATCGATAAAGAATCCGATTGATTGGAATCAATTTGATATGTTGTGGTTAAGTTATTTAGACTAGTTGCGAGGTGCCAAAAAATGAGCCGTTCGTATCAGCTGACAGGGGGTATATTAGCAACTTATATACGAAAAGGCCCCATCTAATCGAAACTTATATATTCCGTAGCTAAACTCTATAAAACGACAGTGCGCGCTTTAGAACATCTGCAGCTAATCATCTAATACAACATAATCGATGTCTCTTATATCTGATAATTAAGAGTTTCATTCGGTTAATTTGCAATGTTTATTAATTGATTAGCTATTGTTGAGACGATATACACTGTATATTAGTAGTAATTATCTATATACTTTAATACCTATAATAGCGACTGTACCGTCGACGTCCTTCATTATCTATAAGGGATCTAAGGACTGGAATCGCTTTAAAGGCGAATTTCAATTTAAAGCGTACGCGTTTAACATTTGAAATTATATAAATCTTAATTAGAATAATTTCTGGCTTATTAAAAATATTAAACCCGATACAATTTCCTATTTAAAGAGACGAATTCCTTCCTAGACGCGAATTAATACTTTATTTATATTTTTAACGTCATGTTTATCTTCTAGATAAACTACGAAAGAAATCGATCCTACGGGCCGTCTAACAAATACCTTTAAAATAACAACCGAAGGTAGATAAGTTTATATTTAGGGCTTTACGACCTATACTTACAAAGGTCGAAAGTACGATATCTTTCGCAAAAGCGTTAACGACTTTACGAAATAGGTCCTGGAGTCGGTATCTCCAAGGATTAAAAAGATAAATTTTTTCCTAGAAAAGAATTTACGGAAGTAGTACGTTAGCTTAGCTGAATTAGGGAAGGTATACGACAGCAAATCTTTAATTAATACTTAAGAAAAGTATCGAGAAAGAATAAGGCAGGTTTCGAGACTAGTAAAGAAGCTAAACGAATAGATTATAAAATGGTAGGAAGTTATAGCCTAAAAGCAGCGATACGATATTCTAAAAACAAAGATTGCGATCGTATAGGTTAACGACCTTTATATAGCAGTAATCTTTATTGCCGGGATATAGACGACGACTATTTAAAGAATAAAAAAAGCTAAAATCGAAAACGGTACGATTAGTTACCTAGGAAATAGCGGTTAACTTTCTGGATTATTAGGTTATTGTCATAGGACGGACTGCTAACGGAGGTCAGGTTAGCTATATTCAGGACAGACGAAAGAAGAAGACTGATACCTAGGGAACAAGAAGGAAGGAACATAGTCTCTAGAGCCCTGGAGCGCTATATATATAATGAGGATGACTAAGCCTAGTTGGCACCATGACAGTTATAATCTAGGTACCGTTTACATTATAAAATATTAAGGCAGCGTTTTTAACGTTCTATAAAGGTCCCGCAAACCCCCCTGATTAGGATAATCCTAATCAGAAAAAAACTAAAGATACTAACTCTTAACCATAAGGAAGAACTCTCTGACGTAGACCGAAATGTAGTAATCGTAAAGGCTTTTATATAAGCCGAAACGTAAGCAAACGGAAGCGTAAGGAGTTCGGTGCATAAGAATTCGGTACAGGCTATATCTAAGCCCCTTACATATATTACTACAGTGCTATTACGCGTTTCTTAATAAGACTCCAGTAGATTTCAAGCTTGGAAAGATAGTTTTAAATCTAATCCAGGCCCGAATAAGCTTCAGTAAATCTCTAAAAGAAGAAATTAACCGTTTATTAAAAGCTATGGAAAAAAAGAATATCTAAAAAACCGAGTAATTCTTAAAAGGACTAAGGCAAGTTTTAACGTGTCTTTTAATCACTAATTATCGTAATGCGATAAACGTCGCGTTTTACCCTTTAAGAAATTCATCGATTTTGGACTTAGAGTTTACGATATATATCTTTAACCTTATTAACAGGCTCTTAAATTTCAAATCAACTATATAAGGCAACGGGATATGCGTAAGCAACAGCTTCGTCACAATTAAAGGATACGGAAAAGTAAACGTATTATTCCAAAGCCCCAAAGGTCTAAAAACGTTGCGTCTATATAACGTAGCCCACTACGAAAATTCACATATAACCTAGTATTTCTCCGACAGCTCCGAAAAAAAGGTATTAATAGAACAACCGAAAAACTAACAGCTTTATTCGAAATAAGTATAATTAAATAGTTGCTACGTTAATAAACAAGTTGAATCAGTTCGTTATGGAAAATATCAACATAACGGCTACCTATGTAATCTTAGCAACTTATAGACGAAACATTGACTTATATACAGCGAAACCATTACGAATCGGTAACGGTACGATATGGCACCTAAAACTAGGACATCCAGAACCCGAAGTAATCGCCTAGTTGCAATTCCATACAAAGGAAGTCCGCCTAAAGGGTCTTACAACAGTCGAATACCGAATATATGGCAAAGCGAAGGCCAAAAGGCAAATACGCCGCAAGCCGGAAAAAAAAACCTCCCGATTAAAATAACGAATCGCCATCGACTTTATAAACTTCGAAGAAAACCCTAAAGGATATAAATACGTTATATTTGCTATCGATAGATATTCAGGCTTTATCTAGAACATCTACTTCAAAAACCGAAAGCAAAATATACCAATACAGCGTTTTGACATTTTCTAAGAATTTTGAAAAACAAAACAAATTATTTCTACAGGTAATCGAATACGACAACGAAATATTAAAAAATTATCAACTTCGATATATATGCTCCAGTCGCCTGCTTTCAGTATTAAGCTTAAGCCATTAGCTTTACATACCTAAGCCTAGAACGGAAGTGCAAAACGTTTAAGGGGTATAATCAAGAAAAAAGCGATTGCAAGACGAATAGTATTAAGTTACCTTCGTTTTTGATCGTATACATTTTCAAAGCAGCAATATATCTATATAATCGTACTCCTAAATACGCACTCTTTTAGCAAAGCCTATACGAAATCTCCTATACTTATCTGGCATATAAAAACGGCGTTTCAATACTTAATCGGAAGGTTTAACAAGCCTACCTACGAATATACGGCTGTATAACCTATGTTATAATAAATACCGCTATAGGGAAAGAACAGAAATTTCAAAAATTAAATCTTAAAGTATAAATCGGCTTTTTTATCGGTTACCGTTTTACGAATATCTACCAGATCTAGAACCCGTTAATTAACAAAGTTATCGCTATTTGAATCGTATATTTTAACGAAAAGGCCATTTTTTAGATAATATTAAGGACTAAAAAACGAAATTTTATAGGTTACAAAAGAAAAGCTATAAAGCTACTATAATAAATAAAATTATCTAATTAAACTTATAGCCACTTAAACATTATATTTAAGGGAAAATGAAAACTTAAGCGGAATATTTCAGCTATCGGTTGAACAAAAAAGATGGCTCCAAAATAATACAGGCGTTAAAAACATACGGAATAAGGAAAAACAATCCGGTTCGTATAAAACTGATCACTTTTATACGACCGCTATATTCGAACCATTTCCGTCCCTTAGACTATTATCACTATTAACGTCTGCTTTAATAACTGCTACGATTATTACGACGGCAGAAAAATTTAAAAGCAGCCCTAAGCTCCTATTGCGCTATTTAACCCAAAGTAACGGTAAAAAACGAAAACGTTTTACGGGTTGTAAACGTAAGCTCCCCGTATATCCCGTGTTATAAGAGTATTATTCGAAACGATTATAAAATATAAAAAGCCGCATTTAATACCGAACGCTTAGCCCTCTTCACAGGTACGCACGATAACCGGCCGGTAAGCTACGAAAGTTTAGGGAAAATAATTACCCAAAATACGCACCAACTTAATTAAAAAGATTTCGATACCTTATTATATAAAAGGATATTTAAGTCACAAAACCGGGTACATAAACGTAATCTACCCCCACCCCCGCGAGGCCATATAGAGCTAAGTACATACGCGTTAAGAAGGCCATTTCGTAAAGCCGGAAAGGCCCACTTGCAAAGCTACAAAAAAAATATAATCCTGGAAAGTTGTTAATTAGTTTTCTGCTAAAAGGAAATAAGTTTTAAAGTACATGTAAATATATATTTACAAGTTTAATAAGCATAATTGGTTGTAAAAAAATGCAAAGTACGTCTTGTCGTACGGGGTAATTAACAACTTAAAAACGCTTATAGCAATATATACGTATCTACTTTAACTAAAAGGTTGTTTAAAACGTTAATCGTTATTGCGACCAGATTCGACCTAAAACTTAAGCAGTATAACGCAGTAAACGCTTTCGTTAACGTGAAGCTACTCTATAAAATGTAAATAAAAATACTCTTAAGATACCTGCATCGTAGCAAAATTCTTTAATTAGGAAAGCATTATGTAAATTAAGGAAGTTACCTTTATTATAACAGAGGAATTTTCTAAAACACTTATAAAATTATAATTCGCCCCCGTTTTTCATAAACCCTGTTGCTTTATTTATTAAAAGGTATTTATCTTTTTTTCATAGAAAATATCTTTACGGCGTACCGCAAAAAAAATCAAAACTTTATCGATTAAGTAGTTTAGCAAATACGAAAACGGTATACCCTTACAAAGGGTAAAAACCTGCAATGGTTCCTCGGCATCGAAGTAATTAAAAACAAAGCTAAAAAAAAAATCTAGCTTTCTTATTCCGGCTTTATAAATAAGTTAGTTAACTTAGTCTTAAAAGAAAGTTTAAATAACCTTTTAGATACGCCAATAACGGGCGTCGAACTATTGCCGAATTTTAATCTAGCTTATCTAGGTTCCGTTAATAGATATAAAAAAGAAATCGGTTCTATCTTGTACGTAGCAATTAATACACAACCTGATATAACCTTTGTGGTATCCCGATTTACCCGATTTAATCTGAACCTTAGCGACGCATATCATAAAGCGGCTAATCGAATTATATTATACCTAATCGGGACCAAAACGCTAACGTTGCAGCTCGGAAGTAAGGATTCGTTAAATACCTAAAAAGACGCCTTTTTTACGGATAATAAGATCGATCGAAAAGCTTCTAAGCCTACGTTATAAGGCTATTTGAAAAAGTAATAAAATAGCAAGCAAACAAGCAAAATACAATAATTATTTTTATAGACAAAAACGTTAGTTATATTTTAAAATCGGTATTATCTATTGATATCAATTTGTTTTTTGGCGCAGGCCGTTAGCGGCAAAGCCAAAGCGTTAACAAGCCCCATATTAATAAAAAAAAAGAGGAAGATGCGGAAAGGAAAAGGGTAAGCAAAGTAAATACGGCACCGGCTGGAACGGGACGGGCAAATGTTCCGGGCCCTCGACGGTTCCGTTTTCTCTAAAACGGTTGTCCGGCCCCCGAGGCTAAAACGGAGGGTGGGCGTTAGAACACCAAGGGCGGTCGGGGTTGGCGGAACTGGGAGAGGAAGGTGGGCCGGTGCACGGCCGGGATGAGTCAGCAGATACCGTCGTGCCGCATGTTCGATATTGCTCCTCCGGTTACTTCTTGTACAGCCACTGACCTCATCACTTCACCTAGCAACCTCTAGAACAAGGCCATACCACAAGCTTGCTAGAGCTTGGGGTGGCGAAAGGGCTCGTGTCATACACACCAATTTAGAAATAGAATGCCGCTAGTGAGCTTAGTCCTCATGATACCTGAACTGGTGCAGTCTCAACACGAGATACAGCGTGAGGCCTTTCTGTTGTATATAGAAACGGTGGTTGTAGCTGATGGATAGATAACATCGTATCTTGTGCTGGGAATGGGGAAATATTGTCACATGAGTTAACTGTCAGGGTCTGATCGATCAGTGCCCAGACTGTAGCCCGCTCGCCCATGTTCAAACGCCGAACTCTCATTAATAATTACCAGAAGCCTCTCTTGTGCCCCTGCTGCGCACGGAGTGTTTCACACTCGCTTAGCCTAATACCAGGTCGTTCCTCGGGGTACGGCTTGAAACGAGGTCGTAAGACCGACTGAGTGATTCGAAGGACCTTCATTAGTCTCGATGTTACGGGCGTAGTTGATGGTAAATCATCGGTAAGGGGATTTCAGTTGGACATTGGAGAAACTTCACTAGCCTGGCGGCCCCTTCGAAACCTAGCTTGCATATCATATTATGAGTGGTTGCACTACGAAACGATGAGAAGGATTACAAAGAAAAGAATAGAAGAATAGGAGAATTCATCTTCACTTGATACCGTTGTGGGTCAGAACAAGGAAGCGAGATCGTCCTGAAGTGGTGAATGAAGTACAAGAGAGGGTAATTATAATGTAGACCCAAGCGTAGCTTCGGATAACGTGATTATGGATTCACCCTTACTGCAGTCTCGGCACAAAACATATGACGGGTTCTGCAAATAGGTGTTTAAAGACCGTGAAATACTTCTCTATCTTCTGGCTAGATATAGAAGGTGACGACGTCGATTAGTGTTCGTATTGGGTCCGTCTTGTACTTTCCATCGTTTCCTTCGTCTACCTTCACTTCCCAATTCAGCAACTCATACAACCCCACAAACATTCTCAAAGCCGTCTCAGTCGCTTCATGGTCGTTCGTTAGGTGCCGAATTTTGCCGAATTTACCTGCTTTATAAGCGTGGTTGGTATACCTCTAGATACGCATGGCCTAATTATCTGTAAGTTGACATTTTAGTGCATGCCGGGAACCGAGGTTCTCTATGCTCAACCATGGCCTCAAGAAGCACCACGAAAACGCGAAGGCTGATTCGGGTACGAGTCGCGCCTTAGTAATCACAAGATAAAAGTATGCTGACTGTGATAATCTTGACGACGAGCTATGAGACCCCTGACATCTCACACTGAAGTGTATACGGCTGAAGAAAAGGATTATCAGGTTGACCTCTAAGAGGTCTTAGAAAGAGTGGGTAGTGAACCCTCCTTGGATACACATAGAAACAACTGTAACAGAGAGAAAGCTGTAATGGAGATGCGAAAAGCAATCTCGACTAGTAGCTGCCCTAACTAAGCCAAGGCTCAGCTAACGGACCTAGCCTACAGCGGGCCCACAAGCGCCTAAGAAAAGCGCATTGATAACCTGCTTCGAGTGGAACAATGCCTCAATGGCTTCCTAACGGTCCGAATGCAACGAAAGTCTGAATATTTATACGCAGGAACTTATGTTTGAGGCCAGAATCGTCCGAGGAACTCGTCCGTCATGATGACCGCAACAGGCTCAATCCCTGCCCTCAATCTCTGCGTTACCCTTTCGCCGCCCGAGGACTACAGGAGGCTCAAAAGGATTGTCACGATAAGGTAACCAAAATACCAGGAGAGGAAATAGTCCCGCTGCTACTATGTAATGGGCAACCGGGGGCGGAATGCCCGAGCCCCTGGGTCTACGGGGTTATTCGGTAACAGCCGTCCCGAACATCGCCCGTCATCGGCTCCCCGCAAAGAGCGTCAGTGGATTGCTTGGGTACTTTTTGGATGGGTCGGCCAAGCGGATCTGGGAGCTTGGTTATGGGGTCGCTCGGCCTACTTATTACAGGCGTACAATATGGACTGATCAGGTCATTGCCACAACATTTGGCGTACTTTCAAGATAACTGTCGAATAAAATTTTAATTTTTTCTACCTTTTCCTAGTGTGAGAGTTGCGGTATGAAGCCTTCAGCTCATTTAGGACACTGCGCCACTTTTCGCATCAATACAAGTCACAAGGGTCTTTGTTGTTAGCTACCTTGATCGCCCCCTCTACTTCCATTTCCGGCTGGTAAGTAGACTCCCATAGAATTTATATGGCAAACTACTTATCTCTACAGATCTGTAAGCCATCATCACCGCAACCTCTATACAGCGCTCTGTCAACCTCCTAACAGCTATATTTGCTTCAAATTAACATCTTTTAGTGTTTCCAATATGGACCTAGAAGTCCAGCGCCGATATATCAAGAAATAGCGACTTCGCGGAAGTCGCCGTTAATCAAAACTGCTATGAAAAGAGTAGGGCGGAACAACAGAGGAATTAATGAAGGTATTTTTTGCATACAAAATATACGGGGATATACTTACTAGCTGTTTAAGGAGTCTTGTGGGACGGTGAGGTAGCTAACAAATATACCCCTCTTTGTTGTATCCTGCGATGGTTAGTCCTCGTATCCGCTTGGAGTTAGCGCTAAGAATAGCAACAATACGACGATCACAGCCACATCCAGACAGCAGGTAGATTCTAGTTCTGCCCTTGTCGTATGTCGTTCCGAAATTTTAGGCGGGTTCTAGAAACGAACGTGGAAGCTCTACTTTTCTGTTCAGGTTTTACTTCATCGTACACTGACGTCGCTGTCTTCCCAATTGCTCATAGTCCGGCTTGTCAACGAGCTTTGAATAGTAGAGGTCAAGAAGGGATCGAGGGTATACATAATAAGAATGTGAAGGATACAAGTGTGGTCAAGCTATGTTCGTATGTACTTGCCCCTTCCGGATGAGCCGCTTCCCTGGCCCAATCTTTCCATGCAGGTCGGCCTAACAACGCCACGCCTGAGGAGCTCGTCTTTTTGAGCGACATGTGGCTTTTTGAATATCCTACTTAGGCTGGCGGTGAGCAAAGAAACCGCGGATGTGATAGGTCATGTGGCTTCCAACATGCGCTTGTCACAACAAAACCACACAACCTTGCCCGAATGGGATACAGGCTAAGCACACCATCCCGGGACGAGTAATCCCCGGACAAAAGACCTAGATGACCTCGAAGAGAATCTATGAAAGACACACTTGAAGTCAGAGGAATTTCGGACTGTGCCAAAATAGCGTTCGTGCGCGCACGGTTCTCTTTGATGAATCTACTTGGTTAATATTAGATCGATCGGCCTTTTTACACATAAGCAATGCCCATCAAGGCTGGCCGGCAGGCTTGCAAACCAGGTTCTGTCCCTTTCCAGTTAGCACTGTTAACCTTGCCAGTCTTTGTCGTTTGGGTAACGTGAGAATTTAATGTTGGCATCTATCATACTAATAAAGTTACTTGATGGTTCAATGGGTTTCTATTAATCGACAACTTCGTACTTGCTCAAGCTACTACATAGTAAAGACTAAATCGTAAACTGGCTTCGGACGATTCAAGGCCTATAGCGGAGTAGAGTTGCCCCGTCGCTTAACTTCGTGCTGCTCTGGTTCTCCACAAATAACCCCCTGCTGCGAGGCTACTGCAGGTCCACCAAACTAACTAGCACCGATGCAAGGGGCACCAATTGCTACGTCACCTCAATAAAATTGGGTGGCTGCTGCTATCGAGTTCGATGGAAAAACTTTACTATCAGCTCTAAAATTTCCATCGGCAGATTCCTATGCGATCGTGTTGCGTACTCTGACCGTCTTGCGCAGTATCATGTTCGGGCGACCGCAGTGTCGGTATCAGCGGACTTAGAGTTTTCAATATGGCAAGAGCCGATGACAGGTCCGTCGGATCTCGAGACTTGCCTGGTGCGTCCCACGAATCGAGAACATGGTCGTGTGGGTCAAGCCCTACGGAGATGCGAATGGGAAGAAATAGCTGCCAAACGGAATAGGTACCTTTTTTTAGAAAGACTCAGCATTTTTATTGGGGCTGGGGCGGGCCAGAATCGTGATATGACTTGTCTCTCGCACCAAGTGGATAATTTGGAAAGCCCCTAATCTCAGGGGTTATGCATGTCGACGCCACAGCATCTGGGCAGCGATCGCTAAATCAATATCACGGGAGAACAACAAAGCGCAGGGCCTATCACTCTCAGTTACCACCACTACAGAAGTCTTCGTAAGCAGAAATAACGGTCGCTGGTTGGCCGTCGAGGACTCGAGCTGGCGAATCGCCAGACGCAGGCGGATCAAGGATCAAGCTTTTCGGCAGTTCAGCCCAGAGCCCTTGGATTAGACGCTGCCAGCATATGCAGTGGAGGTCGTAGAGAATACGACTGCGTGGCTTGGACTTATGTTTGGATTCTATGCTTGCAAGGCAATGAGAGAGGGCGCCGAGGGTGGGAACCCCTCTACCTCATCCGGGCCATGTCTCCTCGGGTGCTCTCGCGCAGAAGACATAAGAACCCAGGCTTGCCTTCTACATCGTCTTTTGGGTTTCTTCTCTCTCTAACCGTAATATTGCCAAGTCACTCGTTCTGCTTGTGCAACCAAGTTCTGACGGCTATAGTCCCTCGCTATACTCGCATACTACTTTCGCTTAATACTAATAACCGACATGCACGGTGTTCAGATGAGCCTTAGGGCTCTTGCCATGGTGGGCATGGCGCGGGCGGCTTACCCAGTTAATGACTACCCAGTTAATGACTACCCGGTGAATGACTACCAGGTGAACGACTACCCGGTCAAAGATTACCCGGTCAAAGACTACCCGGTCGAAGACTACCCAGTGAAAGATTACCCGGTTAATGACTACCCGGTTGACGACTATCCGGTCGACGACTACCCGGTGAAAGATTACCCGGTCGACGACTATCCGGTGAAAGACTACCCGGAAGAAGACAAACCCGTAAAAGAAAAACCGGGATA